>JBBMEG010021431.1:0-26134 GCA_037832605.1 Cyclanthera cordifolia | reverse complement strand
GTAGGTTATTTATTAAAAAAAAATATATAGTAGACAACCCTATTCACCCCCCTCTAGTGTTGCCTTTCGATCCTACACCAAGGTTGTACCTCGGCTCCGCCACACCCTGCCTCTTTTCGGCGTTGGTTGATCACATCTCTGAGATTCGTTCCCAAGTCTGATCTCGCCGTACAGGCACTTGGAATTTTTGGGGGATGTGAGGTGGATGACCCTCGTGTTGTACTCCTTGGCTGGCTACTCCATACTGACTGTGTCTGAGAAGACTCCGTCGCTTTTGATCCAATCCTCTGGTGGACCGAATACTTTTTCCTCCGGTCATTACCGCCCAGTCAAAGTCGTTCGACTGGTCTTTGGTGCCGGGAATGTGCCTTTTTCGGCGCCTCCGTGGCTGGGGCTTTCTCTTGAGAAGGGTCCCGGACCAACGGAGCTGTTCTTTTCGCCACAGCCTTTTTCTTAGTAGGTTGTCATTGCGCTGCCTCCTGGTGCGCTTGTTGGTTCCCAGCATCAGCTATATGAGCCGGAGGTGGTTGCCGGAGCAACTCCACCAGGCGACTCAAACTCTCCGCCATTCCATGTACTTGTTCCTTCAAAGCCGTGAACTTTGCATCTTCATGCTCTGGCTCTTGTCTTGCTACTGCACCCTCAAGATCCGAGTGGTCTTCGACGTGAACAACGTCCTGCCCTCTGGAGGCAATCCTTCTCGGAGCGTGCTCGACGTCCGATTCTCCATCGACACCGTGGTGGTGGCCGTTTTCAATATTCGACATTTTTCGCAGGAAAATTGTTTGGATTTTAGCGTTTTTAGGTAGAACACTCTCGTCCCCACAGACAGCGCCAACTGTTGACGCCGAAAAATGGTCAACGGATATCCACAATAAATTTGTTTAGCTTAGGACGAAAAATGCCTGCAAAAAATACGAAATTATGACACACCGGTGTGGTGTGAGCCACAGGGCTTCCGATGCGTAAGTCAGAAACGGATTTAGAGAGAGTAAATTGGAACTTTAGGAATAGCTTCATGGTACTTAGCTTAGGAATCGATCCCTTTAGACGGGAAAGTAACTTGACTTTTATAGCAGCCGGTCTTGTAACCGCTGCAGCTCACTTATGGCAATATAATGGTCGGTCGTTAGAAACGTCCACCATTAAGCCAGGTATGAATACAGGCGTAACTTCTGGTCGTTACCCTTTAGAGGTGTAACGGTCTTGATACTAGACTGGTCGACTCTTTGGAGAGTCCTGACCTCCACGGTCGACCCAATGGGGCCGACCTACTCGTTGTAACGGGCGACGCAACGGGGTGCAGTACCTCCAAACCTTACTTGGACTCGGTCGACTCTTTGGAGAGTCCTAACCTCCACGGCCAATCCACTCGGATTGACCTACTCGTTGCCGGACCGAGAAGGGTGAGGCTGCAAGGGCCGACCCCGAGGGGGTCCTAGCCTTCCTTGGCCGACCCCGAGGGAGTTCTGGCGTTCCTTGGCCGACTCCCAGAGGAGTCGGACTTGTTTGGCCGACCCCGGGGGGTCGGAAATGGACTTGGCCGACCCCCGGGGGGTTGTGTATTCCATTTGGCCGACCCTCGGGGGTTGTGGCCTCCATTTGGCGGACCCCCGAGGGGTCGGCGAAGGTGTTGGCCGACCCCCGGGGGGTCGGCAAGCGGGGTCGGTGTTGGCTTCTTTGTCCTTCTTGCGGGTCCCAACCTCTTTCGAGTCTTTCGGGATATTTTTAGCCTACAACAAATATGAAAGATGAAACAAATCCAAGACTTGCAACAAATAGACCTACAACATCCATGATGAAGCATTCTCGTAGACAGAATAGAGAAACTCATCCATGATGAAGCAAATAGGTGAACAAGTTATATGAATATGAAGTATGAAACAATTCCAAGACCCGTAACAAAAGCATGAATTTAATAAATATATCATAATTGTAAGAAAATGATGTCCCATGAAATTGATAAAATCAAAAAATGACAAATATACAACAGTTTATGTATATATTCTAAACTAAACCTTATAATAATGATGACAGCAATAAAAGATCACCACCATAATCATCAATCATGTTTATGCATCTTAATAGCCAACACATTGCTAAATATGTAATGAATCAGAGTGTGTAATCGTAAGTACTCCACCGAGATATTTTCAAAAGCACCAAAGTAATCCAAGTATATTCAAGCTGGAGCATTAGACGCATGGAAAATATGTTATTGCGAAGCCTAGCATATAGTAGATTAAAGAAGCTATCGACCAACTGGATAAACCATTATGTAATGAAGAATGTTATGGCAACATGAAACAAAAAGACATTGCAATTTCATTATTTATTAATACCTTGTAATTGGAACAGAAGACATAGAAATTGATTCAAATTGTAGCAGACAAGCAATACAAAACACTCTTTGAATGTTGATTACCATCTAGTCTTGAACTTTGTTGAGATCCAACTCTAAAGGACGGCATAGCAAGCCTGAAAAAATATATTACTAAAATTCAAATTTTTAATCACTCAAAACAACTCATCATTTATAGTTAGTTAAAATAATCATCTATCATTCTACATCTAAACGTGAGAATGAACATATTGTCGTATCAAATTTCAAAGTTTTTTTTTTTGCGTATGTGTATATTGGAGAATTCTTGGCTTTTTGAACGTGTATAGTGAATTTGAATAGAAGTTGTGTGTGTGTGTGTTAAATATTTCATGGTGGAGATGACATGTCCACACATTTGGCTATTTAAATAGTTCTAATAGACCAAGACATTATAGTGTGCTATTGTGCTCTTCAATTTGGCCATTTTTCCAAAGACGAATCTTCATCATTCATGCATATACACATGAGAGAGGGTCTTCTAAAATAGGCAAAACCACATGAACTTCCATTTTTCCACTTGACATGCTTGCAAGAAACTTGGCACTCACTTTCAACTTTGGAAGAAAAAGAGAGATAATAAAATACTTCTATTTTTATTGAGTTCAACTCAACCTTCAAAGATTAGAACACATAACCTCTTAATTATTAGTTTATACTTCAAAGTTTTATTTTAATTTAATGTTTTAAATGTTATTAAATTTCTTTAGTACAAGAAGATTTTGGAACTCAAATTATTGATTATATAATTTTTCCTTTTTTTTTTTTTCTTTTTTTTTTTTTGAGATTACAACAATACAGGTGGAGAGTCGAATCTGTGAGTTCATGTTGATTGAGTATACATTAATACTGCTAAGCTATTGCTATTTTGACATTGATAATGTAATGGTTAATACATCAAAAAAAAAATTTCGTGTTCAAGCCAATATAACATATTATCAGTTTTCTTAACTAACACACCAACTTAGAGTTAGACCATTAATGTGTGTGTGTATATATAAATAGAGTAGTGATGTACATAGGTTAAGTTGAGTTATGTTTTGAGTCGGTAAATTCATTCAATCTCATGTATTTGAGTAATTCAAGTCAACCCAACTTCTATATTTTTTTAGTCGCATTGAACTTTTTTCAACAGATTGTTGTTTTGTTTTTAATTTGATTATATATTTGTTCTTAATTTAAATTTTTATACTGATCAATCTAATCACTTTTATTACCAATTTAACATCAATTTATATCATGATGTGTAAAATTTATAGACTTCAAAATATTTTAAGAATTTGAGGGAATTAAAAGATCAAAAATAATAATTATATAAAATAAACACATGCACATCAATAAAAACGGTGGAAGTTAAAATATTTTATGTGTATAAAATAGCTTCTGGGAGTTATTAAAATTAAAATGAGGTTTCAAATTTTTTAGGGAGCTTTCCACCCTAGCCAATTGTAATAATCTAATTAGAATGTTGTCCAATTTTTAAACTATTAACTAGAATATTGAAACATTAAAAAAATATGAAATACATATATTATGGAAATTTTAAAATAAAAAATCTATCCAGTTGCAGAAGTCGATCTTCACGCTCCATCTTTGCCACGACAACCTCCATCAGCATCAGTGTAACCTCAACCAACTTCGTTGTCAGCAAGCTCCAACATCGAACTAGAAACTTTCGCCATCATCGTCATCGACCTCGATCTTGACCATCATCGTCGTCAAACTCGACCTCTCCCTTCACCGCCGTCGTTGATCTCGACCTTCACCGTTGGCGCCGACGAAGAATAATAGTAATGAGGTCATTTGAGGGTTCAAAATTGCAGGAAAAAAGGATGCCCGACTGTAATTAAAAAGAAAAGAAACCATAAGTTGAAGATAACTTTAATAATGAAAATGTCATTAATGATGTATTATTTAGGTATTATATTAATATGGTATTATAGATGTATTTGTATTAATATTATATTTATTAATCCAAAAACTAATATTATATTCAATAATTTATTAGAAACTTCCACAATTTTAATTATCACAGCTCACAGGGTTGGTAACCAATGTATTATAATGTTTACAAATTAATATGAGTTGTATTACTATTGAGCTATGTTTTTAGATAACTCAAAAACCATAGAAGGATGTGAGATGAGTAAAAAATAAAATATAGAGAGAGAGAGAGCTAATTGAGCTATGTTTAAATTAGTTAAAATAGAGCCACAGAAGAGGAAACAAAGTAGAATTGAAATTGTAGTATGGAGCACTAAAATTGAAATGATGGAAAGTTGTTATGTTAGTGAAAGGAATAGAATGAGTTGGTGGTTGATAACGTATGCCCTATGCACCAATCTCTCTTAATCATCAATCCCTCACTTCGCTGAAACTACGCTCTGCCAATGCTTTTTGGATTTCTATCTCAAATTGACAAAATTATTGAATTTATAACATTGTCCTTTACACTAAATTCCGGAATTTGACCATTTGAAATGACTACCAAAAACTTGCTTTTCCTCCGTTATTATAGCCCATGAAATGAGGCTGAATCACACCTATTTTCCTTTTTTTTTTTTTGTTAATATTCTTTTTTTTTTTTTTTTGAAAACAACGAATTAATTCATTAACAAGCGGAACCAAAGCTTAAATGCTCAAATAAACACCAAGTAAAGTACATCAGAAGGAATTCTCTCCCTCCACCCTAAATCCATCTGACCACACGCCACAAAAAAATCAAATAAACAAAAAGACAGAGAGCTAGCCTTCAAACAAGGCTTAGCAAGTAAATCAACAACACCATTACACTCCCGGTTACAATAAGAGAGCTTAATCCCCTTAAATCAGGAGACAAGAACAATAATATCATCAATAATATTGTTGAGGTCAGAAGAATCTTGGGAACTCCCATTGAGAATGTTAATAAGATTGCAAGAGTCTGAGTCCATCAAGATGAACGGAAGCGCACCAATATTAGCTTCCAAAATATGCTTCAGGCCTTCCTTAAGCGCCAAACCCTCCATCATAATCCTCGAAGCAGCCTTTATGTTCCCGCGAGCCCCAATCAGCAAGGGAAGACCATAATCATCACGAGCAATCCAACCAATGCCACCAACCCCTGAACGAGCATCCCAAGATCCATCAACATTCAGCTTCCAGCTTCCAGCAGGAGGAGCTTAATTTCCAACCGCTCGGGGGCCCACCAACCTCATCCGCCGCACCACCAACACTTGAAAAGGAACCAAGTTTACCAGAATAAGAATTAAGCATCTCATTAATCGACATCAACAGCTTACTGAACTGTGCACTAGCCACAGAATTAAGGACAGAATTGCGATAGTTCCAAAGCTGCCAAATAACAAGATAGCTTTTGGGAGATCAGATCTCGAAACACGAGAATTGATTCCTTCCCAAAAACCTTCTCTAGAGTCAGTACACCTGAAAAATGAGGCAAAGTCAGATAAAGAATGCCACAAATTAATCCAAGCCTTGACTGCCACAATCTTTAATGATGTGCATATTAGTTTCGAGACTTTTACCACACAAGAGACACCCTCCAGAAGTAACCACCCTTCCTCTTAAGATATTGTCCTTCGAAGGGATGGTATTATTAAGCACATTCCAGGCCTCAATCTTAATCTTAGGGGCAATGTCAACCTTCCAGAAGGACTTCCAAATCTTAGCCTTATGAGAAAACTCAGAGGAGGAGGCCGAATCGACATGGGTTAAGTTCATCGCCAGATGGTAGGCATTTTTAACACTAAACAGACCATTGTAGCAAAGATTCCAAATGATTTCCTCATCCCGAGCACTCTCCCCTAGAGGAGTTCTCAAGATAATCTCAGCCTCCTCCCTGGAAAAAATACTCTCCACCTTCCCAGAATCCCACTCCCGCGCACAAGTGATAATGTTAGCCACTTTCATCTTTTCCACGGAGACTGAGCACTAAGGTCGAAGGGATTTTCAGTTCTTCCCAACCACGGGTCTCTCCCCATCACAATTGCCTTGCCATTACCCAACTTCCACCTGTATCCAAGCCTAAAGAGCTCACAACCCCATAAAATGCTACACCAAGTAAACAACGGAGATCTCCCCAGTTAGGCTCCTAGAAAATCGCCATCTCTAAAGTAACGGCCCTTCAACACCTTTGCCAATAAGCAGTCGGATCACGAAGTATTCTCCAGCTTTGCTTAGCCAACATGGCTTGATTGAATTGATTTAAGCAGCGAAACCCAAGATCGCCTCTTTCTTTACTGATGCTCAACTTCTTCCAGCTCCTCCAGTGAGCCTTGTTATGCCCATAACCATCACCCCGCCAAAAGTTGGCACTAGCTCGATCGAACTCCTCACAGATGTCATTGGGGAATCGAAAGTAGCTCATCGTGTAGGTAGGGATCGCTTTCACAACAGCCTTAATCAACGTGTCCTTCCCCACTTTTGAGAGGATTTTACCCTCCCAACCTTGAAAGCAGTTCCTAACCCTCCCCAAAATTTTTTGAAACACAAGTGATTTATTGTGACCAACTTGCGACGGCATGCCAAGATAGCTACCCAAATCCGTGCTCACCTTAACACCTAAAATATTGCTTAGCCCAGCTCTAACAGAACTCCCCACATTTTTACTAAACATCATCGCAGACTTCTCAAAATTAACCACCTGGCCGGAGGCAGCCCCATACACCTTAATAATATTTTTAATAGTCGTGCAGTCGTTCTCCGTCGCCCTGAAAAAAAAAGAAAACTGTCATCAGCAAAAAAGAGATGAGAAATGGAAGGACAAAAATTATTAATTCTCAAGCCTTTAAACTTATTCATCAACTCCTCTTGCGAAGCAGGGAAGAGAACCCTTCAGCACAAATAAGGAAGAGATACGGGGATAACGGGTCCCCTTGCCTCAGACCTCTACCAGCCTTAACCAGGCCTTGAGGAGAGCCATTATTCAGCACCTCATAACGAACTGTGGAAATGCAGGCCTTAATTTTATTAATCGAAGAGTCATCAAACCCCATCATCTTCATCATAATGGCAATAAAGCTCCAGTTTACCCTATCATAAGCTTTGCTCATATCCAGCTTAAGCACTACCCATCCCTATTTACCTTTCTTCTTCTGATTAATAGCATGAATACACTCAAACTCAATCAGCACATTGTCAGCAATAAGTCTACCAGGCACAAAATAAGATTGATTTGGCGGGATAATTTTGTCCAAAAAAGGCTTCAACCTATTAGCCAGCATCTTGGCAATGATTTTGTATATGGTATTACAGAGACTAATCGGCCGGAAATCTTTCATTTTCACTGGATGCTGGATTTTAGGAATGATCGCAATAAACGTCGAGTTCAGTGGAGAAATGTCAGCACTCTCATTAAGCACAGCCAGGAAGGCTATCGAGAGCTCCTCACCCACAATATCCCAGTATTTCTTAAAGAACAAAGCATTAGTCCCATCAGGACCTGGAGCTTTATCAGAATTCATACTATCTAACGCCTCTTTGACCTCCATTTTGGAAAAAGGAGCATTAATTTGGACATTGTCCTCACTCATAATGACTTTATCAATCCCTTCCAAAGCTTCAGCCAAGACCTCCTCAGTAGCGGTCTCTTCCTTAAAAAGCCCAGTGAAATAATCAACCGCCACTTTACTGACCTCCATGTCGCCTTCAGCCCACCCATCCTTACCATTCTTAATTTTCACAATACGATATCTCTTCTTCCTTTGGGAAGCTTTTTGATGGAACCATTTAGTGTTTTTGTCACCCCACTTCATCCAGTCCATCCTCGATCTCTGCTTCCAGAAAATTTCTTCAATGTCAAGGAGATCATCAATTTGTTTCTCAATAGACCTTATCTCATGAATGAGGGAAGTCCCAGCGAGATTTAAAGTGGCTAGGCTCGCTTCCTTCCTAGCTATAGCTTTCTAGATTGAACCCCCTAGCCTGCTCTTTTGCCAGCAAGACAGAGCCTTGAGACTCCCCTTAATTTTTGTCGAGACCTTGTTAGTGATCTGCATCCCATTCATGTCCTCCATCGACCTGTCCCGAACAATATTCCTGCAATCATCAAAATTCGCCCATGCATTTTCGAATCTAACCAATTTCCTCTTGCAAAACAACATATTAGCATTAGATATCTAGTTAAAATTAGCAGTACTGGGTCTATGATCAGAGAAATGAAAATTACGGTGCTCAACAATAAAATTATAAATCAAAGGAATTAAAGAAGAAGAGTCTAGCCGACCATGAATCGAGATATCCGACCTCATATTCCTACACTACGTGAAAGGATCTCCCGAGTGCCCAGGGTCAACCAACGAGCATTGGTCGACAGTCTACTGGAAACCCCTAATAGAAGCATTGTTCCTAGCCTCGCCATTAACAACCTCCGACAAGCACAAAATTTCATTAAAGTCACCAGCAACAACCCAACGAATATCCATCATAGTATGCAGCCTGCCGAGGAGATCCCAGGAATCTTTCCTCTTAGCCACCACCAGGTTACGGTAGAAGCCGATGAACCTCCAAGAACCACACCCATCATTAACTAACACATCAATGTGACCAGGTGAATAAGAGTTCGCCCTCACATCCCAGTCTTCCTTCCACAAAAGCAGTAGGCCACCACTATTACCTTCGCTCGGAACACAAAAACAATAGACAAACTTGTTCTCAACCTTTACTTTACAAGCCAGCTTCTCTCCGCCTTTGGATTCATAAATAAACAACAAATGGGGCTGGAATTTATGCACTTCATACCGAAGTGTCCTGAATGCCCGGGGATTCCCCAATCCCTGAACATTCCAACACATAATTTTCATTGCATCCGGCGAGGCTGGCTCCCGCCCTCTACCGATATCCCACTATATTCCATAGCGTCAGTAGTCTTAACTCTCTTGGCATGGCTTTCTACCATCTCCCCCTCAAACCCCCGTTTCTTCTATAGATCCAACCTTTTTTCCCTTTCGTCCCCTTCTCCTTCTTTCTGACTTGGTTTGCGCCACATTTGCCTCTAGCTCTTTTTTTCAAGTTTCCACTTAAATTTCTCCTTTCTGATAATTGAATTGATCTCAGTCTCGACTTTCTGGCTAACTGGCTCAATTTTATCCAAAACTCTAGAGGACTTCTCTCTCAACAGATAATTTTGGCTCACACTAGCAATCAGCCCAGTAGCTAGGTCATTCCCCAACTTTCCTTTAAGAATCTGCGAATTCAGCCCAATCTCCTCAGTTTATGGCCCCATCTCATTTCCCCTACTATGACGGCCCTCTTTTTCCAACCAGTCCAACCCTTTCTTCATTTCCCAGTCCGCTCCCGTAAAACCCCATTTCTATCCAGCTCTTAATTGAAATCCCTTCCCAGTTTATTTTTTAAGCCCATAACCTTATCTAAGCCCAAATCACCTTCTGACTTCTTCACTGTCCAATCCGCCTCTGATTCCCTCTCTTTTTCTTTTTTAGCCCAGGCCCAATCCAGCCCACATTCACGACTCTCTTTTAACCCATCATCCTTTTTCGACCTATCCATTCTGACCCTCACTGCATCCTCTACTTTCTTCTGACCATTTGTACTATCTTCCACAGTCGTCAACGTCTCGGAACCTCCTAGTGACCGCTGGCTTTCTACTTGCAATCCAACAGATTGGTGTATGGACCGGTCTTTTACCTCTCTCATTCGCTCATCGCCGAAATCCTCGCCCAACTTCGTCTCCCTCACCTCTCCCAACGCCTTCTTCCCTCTGCACTTTGTGTATCTCCGACCACCCCTTCCTCTTCCTTTCTCCCTCTCCTTTCCCTCTGATTCCAAAGCTCTTTTTTCTTCTCCCCCTTCTCACGCTCTTCGCTAACCCTTTCTCTCCCTCTGTTTTTCCCCTAATCATTCAACCTCCCCTGCGAAGAGCCAGGCGGCCTTCCATTGGGAGGGGAACTCTGAAAATGCAGACTAATAGGGGGAGATTTAGCCTCCTTCAAATGCCAAAAAGCCCTGATTCAGTCTCCATAAGAAGGACCTTTATCTTCTCCTCTGCAATTTTCCTTACAGAACCTTAAGGTATGTCCAACTTTTCCACATCCATAACACATTTCCGGCAGTTTTTCATAGGCAAAGCATATCCACTGATCCTCCCTCATAGAACCCACCTTTATAACCGTACCTCTTTTTAAAGGTTTCAATGTATCCACCTTCACTCTGATTCTTAACACACTCCATTTACATCTACCTCTATCATCTATGTCCACTTCCTTGAAAGCACCTATTTTATTACCCAACAACTTGGCATAGAATTGTGAAAAAACATAGAGGAGGAAGCTTTCTAATTTGGATCCAGAAAAAGGCGTACCTGAATTCCAGCTCCTCCGGAGCTACATCGCCCATCGAGTCCTCGAAGAGAACCAATCCCTTATCGAAAATCCAAGGCCCTCCTTCCATGATTCTGTTTTTATCTCTTTGGCTTCCGAAGTGGCAATGGAATAGGTTCCTACCCCAAATATCAAGCTCACCATCCTGATCCAAATCCCAGATCTTGAACATCATTGCTTTAAACACTTCCACATTTATCGATCTATTCGTAAGCAATTTACAGAAAGTTGAATTCCTCAAACTCCTGTTTGCTTCATCAATCTCATTGTCCTCCACCTCCAACCTGCACTCCTTCTCTTCCTCAGTTAACTTCTTGTTCCCCAATTGTCTTTGTAGCTCTCCTGCCATTGAAACAACTTCCCCCTCACTCCCTCCTTCCAGCACTTTCCACGACCAGCCAGAGCCTCGAACCAAGGCTCAGAGCTGGAGCTTTCATCCCCAAGACTAAAGCTCACCTCCAACTGCACAAGTTCCATTGAAAACCTCAAAAGATTTCATAGAAAACCGGCAAAATTCCGCTCAGTAAAGCAGAACAAATATTGCTTTTTTGTTAATATTCCTAGTTTTTATATATCTCTACCTTTAATTTCTAGTTTGAGAGAATGAAATTTGGACATGATCCTAGATAAAGAGAATAAGAATGGTGATTCAAAAAAAATGAGAATGGATATAGTTATTCTATAATTACAATTTCTCCAAATCTCATTTTACATTTTTATTGCTCTTCTAAGTATTCTTTTTCATAATTATTTGTATTTTTTCTAGAACAATTTTTCACTTTCATCATACTCGTTATTTTAATTTTATATAATCATTTTGTGCATGCCGAACACAAATGAGCATTCTCTCCTTAATTTTCTTTCCTTTCATAGTCATTCTTATTAGGTTAAAATATAATTTTGGTCTCGCAACTATTATGAAAGTTTCATTTTTGTGCCTTAAATTTCAAAAGTTCAATTTTGAATCTTAACTATAATTTTTTTTTCTCTATTTTGGTTTTGTACTTTTAAATCGAAGAAGCTGCAAATAATAACAAAAGGAAGGAAAAAAAGGTAAATCGAAGAAGGTTGCGCGGTTGCTGAAATGAAGAGATAGTCGACGAGATTGTGGATTGGGATGATGGGTTTCAACAGCAATAGCAGCAGCAACTGTTGTCACAACCGAAAATTAGAGGAGTTAGGCGTTGAGAAAGGTGTGGGATGGGCGAAGAAAATGATAACTATTTATCTTTTTAGTGGCATAAAATTTTTACTACTGTTAAGTTTTTTTTAACCTAAGAACTAAAATTACACTAAAATCACCAAAATGAATATTGTTCATATAATCCTCAAAAGTTGGAATCTATATAAGCAATAATTTGTGTGTCTAAGTTGGAAGTGAAGTCTAAATCAAATAGGAAAGTTGAAAGAATAAAAATGTTATTGCAACTTTTGGTTAAAGCTTAAGACCTATGCAATAGAAGATAATAGAATGAATGTGGCCTCCTTTACACTACATTTATTTGATTTTATGAAAAAGACTCCTCCACTTTTACTCACTCTCAGCCAATATCATTAAATCTTCACAAATTTCAAGTCACTTCATCTTTTAAGAAAATTTAAATTAAATTAAATAAAATAAAAGCCACCTACATCCCTTGTTGTTTGCAAAACTTTATAGATTACATTATCGAAAATATCTCTCATATCAGATTTATGTCCACTATACTCTTAAATTTTGAAAAAAAACAAATGTTATTAATTATATTGTTTGACAAATTTGGATGTGAATTGTTAGAATATTATTAATTTCAAAACTACTATTCAACTTTTAAAAAACTTCAAAAATACAATTAATCTTAAATATTTAACTTTAAATTAAACCTTCTGGTGTTCTCATTTTATGAATTATTTCTACCCTACTTTTGTTATTAACATTTTTAATTTAACAATAATTATGGATTGAGAGATTAGAACAATCAAGATGTCACTAAAATTTAGCTTCTTTTGACTAAATAAATCATAAAGTTACAAAGAACTCTAAATTATAGTGTAATACAATGATAAAATTCATACACTTGTTTACCAAAAATATTTATATAATTCAAGATAGAAATTGATTACAAAAAAAAATAAAATAATAAACTTATCATTCAAAAGAAGTGAACGAATCCATGTCGTACACCTAACTATTGAAGTTTTTAAGTTCAACCCAACTAACCTCTTTTTTTCTTTTTCTTTTTTTTGGTTCGTGAAAATAAGTATCATTATGAATTTTTAATTTATAAAGTTTATTCAATCAAAATTGTTACATCATTTCAAAGGTTAATAATATATAATGAATTTTAAAATCTTCTTTTAGGGGGTGTTTTTTCACCACATTAACGAAGTATTACAAATAAATTTTTACGACTAATCTTCAAACAAATACATCCAAATGAACCATTATAATCACTCATTTCTAGTCTCTCATTTCTAATCATTCTTTTTTTAACTATATGATAACGAGTAAACTGCAATCACTCTACAAAATTTATCATTCAAACAAATGATTAACTGCAACTTCTCTATAAATAACCACATCCAAACTAGCTATTACTAATCACTCAAAATAACTCATTTATAATCACTTAACAATTCTACTCCAAATGCCTTCCATGATATTTAAGAAAAACTTATATTTTTATTTGTTGAGAAATATTTTTTTTTAATTTTTTTTTAAGGATGATGACATTTTTATAACTTTTTTTTAAGTGGGATATGTTTTAAATAAAACTTAAACAACTTCTTTCCAAAGTTAACAACATTTTTTTTTCCATGCATTTTGAAGTCTTAAAATGTAATACCCTAGTTAAAGAAAAGAACGGTCAAGATTAAACGTTGACTAAGTTCGACCAACGTTGTTTTGGTTAGGATCAAAGCAACGTTGTTGGGTGCGACATGTGGTCGTTGACTCATGCTTAAGCGAAGCAATTTCCGTTTCTAAAGGAAACGACGTCGTCTCGTTCTTCATTTATTTTTTATTCATGCTGATTATTCTATTTCTAAGTGGATGATCATCTGTAGGTTCAAGAAGCTCAAACCTTGAAATGTTGGGTGATGCGTATCCTACTTTGGCTTGGAGGTAAGTAGCTATGTTTCTATGTCGAGTACATTCTTATTTGTTGCATGAATGTTCTAAAACTAGTGTGAGTTGTTAGTTGTGTTGCGTTCTTTTAGAGTGATGTGCGAGTTGTTAGTAGTGCTTTGTCGTTTCTTTGAGAGACGTAGAAGTTGTTAGTGATATTCCACTCTTGTGAGAGTACAATGTGGTGTTAGTGATGTTTCACTTCTTTGAGAGTGTAGGATGAGTTAATAAAGATGTTTAACTCATTTGAGGGTGCATGATAAGTTACCGTTATTTTCACTCCATTGAGGGTGTATAGTTTCTTTGAGAGTACATGGTGAGTTGCTAGAGATGTTTCACTCAAATGAGTGTGCAAGGCGATGTGCAAGCAGAGTTTCACTCTTTAAGAGTGCAAGATGGGTTGAAAATGTTGTTTCATACTTTTACATGTACATGGTGAGTTACAAGTTGTATTGCACTCGTTAGATAGTGCATTATGATATGTTTGTTATGCTTCACTCTTTAAGAGCGTAGTTGTACGTGTGAGTTTAAGATAAATTAATGTACTTGAGTGATACATGAATGTTTGAGGTGTTAGTTAAGCATGTTTGAATGGTACATTATGAGTTGAGGCGTGAATGAGTATGAATATGTGATTTATCTTATTAAATGATCAAGTGTGATAAGTTGTGTGAGTTAATAGATGTGATTGATACTAAGAACCTCTATTTAGTGAAGTTAGAGTGTAAGACTCTTAGAGCATTTATTTTGTATGTGAACTTCATATTTTTTTAATGGTAGTTGGAAGAGTGGGAAGTCGAGCTTGGTTGTCAAGGTTGTGTTTGATTGTTAAACAGCTAGAAGGTGGGCTAGTGCAACTAGTACAATGACCGCTGTGGGATTGATTGTTCAAGTAGTTAAAAGATGCATTGAAACATACATCTATGAGTACCTCTTAGAATGCAGGTTCTTGTAACCATGAATGCAGGGTGATAATCTAGTTCGAGAGAGTAGCCGAGTATAAGTGATAATATATTATTTTACCCTAGGTGCTAAGGGTTTATGGTGGAATTCCTTAGAGTGACGTGTAATAAACAAGATCACCCCTCCTAATCGAAAGTTGTGTTTCTACCTAGTTATTGGTTGAAGTATGAGTAATATACTTATGAACTACATGTGTAGAGATGTATCACGCTCTAGTTAGGGAGCTTAATGAGTAGAGAGTCGTATCTAGATTGTAGTATAAATGTGCATGATAGATAAGGTGATGTACGATAAGTTGTTAACAGTCATGGGATTTTGAGTATAATAGACATGGTTGATCCGTGTTCAAAAGTTACTAGCATGACATTATAGCTTCTGCTAATAAATGTTAGTTACCGAACAGAAAAGTTACTTACTTTGTGTATATATGCTCACTACTGCAATGTTTGTTTACTGCGGCAGATTTCTATGAGATTATGGCGACGAGACTTGATTATGATCAATAACCTATGTATTGTGGTAGCTGGATCAAAATCACAGACTTGGATTCTTAAGTTTATTATTTATTATCAGTGACCTTAACTGTATTTTATTGTTTATTATCTCGGAGTTTTAGGAGTGCTGGAAAAAAAATTTAACTTTTCAACGTTTAGAAATAAATTTGACACAACCCTAAAACCTAATACATTCTAACACTTTTTAGATTGATTCATAAGCCAAACAAATATGACTTCATATGCACAAAGCATTTTAGATTTTTTTTTTTTTTTTTTTTTTTTTCATCTCCAATGAAGTAAAGGGAAATTTTGAAATTCAATGTAAACATTAAATTGGACATCTTGAGCCTAAAATCCGATTCGAAACCATAGCAAACTCGAGAATTAAAAAGAATGCGGATAAATATAGCTCTCCAACAAATAATTGAGAATATGAAACAAGCAAGCAAAAAGGTTGGTTAATTTCTGATTATACCTAAACTGCATAACCATTCTCCTAAGAAGTAAACCCTGTAAATTTAAACCATTCTTTTAAAGGAAATACAAAAGCAATTTTTTTTTCCTTTATAACTAACAATCATATAGAAAATATTACAGCATTTCGAGCCAAATTCTTCTTTGAACTCGTGCAAGTTAAATTCGACTTCTCTTATCGTTTGCAATATGATTACAAGCATGAGTTCTATGACATGGGAGATCCTATTGGGTCTTCTAGTAATCTTCCTGGTGGTTTCCTACTCTTAGATATGTCTGTGTCGCTTAGTCCTAGAATAACTTGTGCTCCTAGGACTTCTCTCTAGGTAATCCTCACCAGAATTTTTATTCTCGCCTTTAAAGTTACAAAAACTCTGATCATCATACTGAGAAGACTTTCTTCGAGACCTTCCATGTTCGTATGAATCACTGCCACCGACTACTGTGCCAAGGACATATGATGTACTTTCACCATGGTAAACAGAGCTTCCAGACTCACACTGCATAGCACTTGGAGTCTCGCTAGATTTTTCAAATTCATCATAGCTCTTTTCCGGTTCCCATCGGGCCTCCTTGTCAATGTGTTCGCTGTTAGTGAACTCTTTATCAAGATCCAGCGGTTTGAACCTCTCAACATTTCGATCCGAAATAGTGGGCTCCTGACTCTCATCTGAAATCACATCACTATGCAAGGAATCACTGCTGGAATTTCTTCTGCTGAACTTCTTGCTTTCATAATCAGGCTTCAACTTAGGTTTCTGTTCCAATTGATCATCCGAGTCTTTCGTGACCTCATCCCAGCGTTTCTTAGACTTCCCACCATACCTAAGACGCCTTTGCTTGCTACTGTGACCATGTTTATCATGATCATTAATTCTGCTCCAGCCATCTGTGGTTTTAGAAACATGCCTATGGCTTGTTTCTTTGTGTCGATGTCGATCATTGTCCCCATCACCACTCGACCAGTCTTCATCAGTTTCAATTGATGTTCTCTTACTGTCATCATGATCTGCATTTCGAACTCCAGTTTTCCATTTGCTATCCTGATTTCGAGGCCCTCTCAATCTCCTACGTCGTTCTCTATTTTTGTTTCTCTCTTCATACTTATCCCTTGATTCTTCAGAATCTGCATCATTAGACCTGTTTCTTCTTCGTTGATCTTCTTTTAAGTTGGCCTTCTCATATTCTTCCTTATCCAAACTTTGCTTCTTCTCATGAACTTTTTCTCTATGAGAACGTTTGGTCCATCTATAGTCATTTTCACTTTTTTTACTTCTTCCAGAGCCATGGTCCAGACTTCTAGATTTGGATCTTCTTGAATGATATCTATCATAAAGAATCAGAAATTGAAGTAACATAACAATGCACCTCCTGAATAAATAAATGACATGACAAATGATATAAAAAGACACTAAATTTATTGTTTATCATACAACAACTTTAAACTCACGCAGGCCTCTTATCCAAAAAATAAATAAATAAATAAAAACAAGCCATCTAGTTTTTTTTTTTAAGGGAAACTCAGGTCATCTAGTTCATAAAACATCTTATATGAAAGTCATTTTTTAGAATGATCGGTCGGAAAGCTTTTCCTTCTAAAGCTTACTTCTATAAAAACAAAAACCAACTCTCATAAAATAGAAACGACTACCCCTAGGGAAAAGAAATTGGCTCGAACAAATTGCTGATTCAAAAACTTAGCCATGCAAACACTATCAAAATAAGGGATGATGAATGATGGATATTGAACTTTTAAGAAATTTAGAATATATAAAACATGGGGCACAGCTTAAAAGAAGAGATGTCAATCATAGTTACTCCATATGAATACCTGTTGACATCTGTTAACATTGACTTGCTGTAGTTTCCATGCTTGTTCCAGTGTTTGAGCTCAGTACGATATTCATTTTCATATTCATCGAAATAACCAAACAGAGAAGCCATCTTCTTCACCCAATGTCGAGGGGGTGGTCTCTCACTGTCAGCCCATTCATAGTCCCCACCAGGATTTCGAAAACAATGAATAAAATTACAAGCCGTTCCATGAGAACATGTCTGAGAAGGTGCAATAGAACCATCAATAACAGCAGGGTGGCAAGAACTTTGATGAAGAGAATTAGTTTTAAATGAAAGAAAAGATGGAAGTAATAAAGTACCTTGTACCTCGACTTCATAAATTCCCCACATATAGCTACCTTCCATCTGGTAACATTTACAAATTCACATATTACCTGCATAAAGAAAATCTCAGATGAACAACATAACACCACTTTTCATGTTCAGATACCTTTTTGGGGCACCATCAAGGAGAGAAGGGGAGAAGAGCCACACTCTTAGGAAAGTAATTAAACAAAAACCAAGAGTTCTCAAATTCTTTTAAAAAATCCCTAACTAGTAGAAGTAGGAGATGAAACTACTAGCTGAGATACATGCAATGCCATAACAAATGATATCTGAAAGTACACTTTTTACAAATCCGGGCAGTGGGCACCATCAACATGAATTGCCAAATTGGCAAGTATTTTTTACTTTATTCCAGCATGAAAATACTTCGTTATAAACATAAATGACCACGGACATTGTTTTATTTGTTGGAGTTAATTGTATTATATGTAATATACATTCTTTACCATATTTTTAGTATTAGGCCTGTTAGACCCATTTAGTAGCTAGGTTTAGAATGTAAACACTAGAGGCATTGCCTCTAATAATAAAAGCACGACGACTTTTAAATCTCAATATTGTTTACATGGTATCAAAGCATTAGGATTCTTTTGGGGTTTACGATCTTTTTAGTGGATTAGGGTTTGGAGTTTTGGGATATTTTTCAACCTAGGAAGAAGTGATACCATTGGAGAAGAAGAATCATCGTTGCGGTTCGCAGGAAAACAGATTTTTTCCTTACTTTTGGAAGTTGCAGTGTCCAGCCAACAATGCCACTTGTCGAAAAGCATCAATTTTGCCAGCTTTCTGACGTCTGTTTTCAACACACAATATATCGCTGGAAAGCTCTTGAGACGATCTACAAAGCCCACTTGTCACCATCAGAGGCCAGAACTAGCCGCACGCGACACCGGAAGCCAGTTGACACGCGTCACATCCTTTTTTCGTCGTTGCCAAAAAACGAGGCGCATGAGACACTAGTTTAACACGAGTTTGACTGGATTTTTTCTATGTTGATCTCCTCTACGCATCTATCAAATTTGTTTTTCGATACGAGCTCACAATTGCTTCAAAACTGAATTTTTTCGTTCTATTCGCTAATGATTTCTGTTCGTTGTTCGTTCGTAGTTTATATTTCAAAAAAAAATTGTTGTTTTGTCTCTAACCAACGTGTTCTACGAGCTTGTTAAGTTGGATTCTTATTTTTTACCTTCTTCTATCTTAAATCTTATGTTTAAGGTGTTCTCGAGTACTTTTGTTCTCCTTTTCAAATATTTGTTGTTTGCTTATTTTTTTGTTTAAAGTTGGTGTTATTTGACTGAATCTAAGCAAACAAATATTATTTCCCATTCAAAGAAAATCACGAAGCGCTAGTTGCACGGTTTGAACTATCTTTATTGGAGTATAACTAACAAGTTACATTTGTTGAGTAATGAGATAGAGGATCATATTGATCAAGATCCGCTCAAGTATTTCAAAGCCATCGACGATGAAGTAGTAGATCTGGTAAGTCATTGTAACAATGTGAAAGAGCTTAAAGAGTTCTAGGAATTCTTATATTCTAGAAAGGATCAGGTGACAAAGACGTATGATGTTTGTACGTCATACTTTCATGCTGACTAGAAGGGGCAATCATTAATGTCATATTACATCACATCATTAATGAAATATTACATCACATACAAAAGGAGTAGTGCCTAGTTGAATTCACCCATGCCTTTTGAAGCTGATATTAGAGTTCAACGGTCTCAAAGAGAAAAGTTGGGTGTCATCAGCTTCCTCAAGGGTCTCTTCTGAGTACGCGCAAGGCCATAGATTTTATCTGGAACTGAAATTCTGTCTTTAGATGATGTGTATAGGAGGCTTGAACATAGAGAAGGTAAAATCTTGGATATGTCAGTATTACAGTTGAACAACGCTCTTGTAGAAACAGAAGATTCTCGTGCATTGAAAGGGGAGAGTGCTAATCGACGTCAAGATTCTAGGAGCGATAATAAACGTCTAGATCCAAGAGAAGAGATCGTATGCTATTATTTTTGCAACCCAAAGCATGTAAAAAGAGATTCTAGAAAGTTGCAGAACCAAAATCAGCGATCTCAAACAACTCACCTTGCATCAAATGATGACACTTCCACTGCGTACAAGTTTTCTAAGTTTCGAGTGTCAAATGAATCATCCACGTTGTCATCTTGAATTCATCCTACTGCAACCCTAGTTGAGTCAAGTAACAATCATTGTCTTCTTACGTCGTCATCAAAATGGGTCATAAACAATTAATCAAGTCCCTCTGGAGTTCCAAAGACGTTGGATGGATGGCAGATTTTGGGGTTTCCTTATTATGTGGGATGAGGCAAAAATCCAATTCATCTCGGCTCAACCAGGTACTTTTTTGCTAACAATTTATTTTTCCTTCTCACAAGATAAGGTTTGCTGCATCACAACTGTTTACGGTCCAAACGCCTACAGAGATAGACAATGTTTCCTAGATGAAATACAATCATTGTCATCGTCAATCTCAATTCCTTAGTGCATCGGAGGTGATTACAATATTAGTAGATGGACCCAAAAAAGAGTGCCACAAAGAAGAGCAACCAGAAGTATGAGAAAATTCAACACTCTGATTGAGGATTTATCTCTTATTGACATTCCCTTGTCAAATGGACTTTTCACTTGTCTAAGCCTGGAGAAGAAAGTTTTTGATCGATGAGTGATAGATTTTTGGTATCAAAAAACTGGGAGGAGGAATTTGCAAATTCCAGAGCATCCAGGCAAATAAAAACCATTTCGAATCACTTTCCCATCTTACTAGGAGCAAGAAGTTTTCAATGGGCCCCTCACCCTTCCGTTTCTTTAACTCTTGGTTATCCTTTCTATCCTGTAGGGATCTGATAGCTAACAGTCTCAATAATGGTACCCTTCAAGGTTCGGCCGGTTTCATTATCTCCTCTAAGCTGAAGGATTTGAAATTATCACTCAAGGAGTGGCACCGAAAGCAGGAAATTGAAAGAAAGCAAATTGAATACTCATTGTTGTCTGAAATAGAATCCTCACACAGAACATCTGACGTAGAAGATCTTTCTCCTCACCAGCATTCCGGATTTCTAGCTGCTAAATGCGAGATCCTTAGCCTAAACTTAATTGAAGAGCGAAACAACATTTCGAGATGCAAGTTGCATTGGATCAAAGAAGGGGATGAAAATTCCACTTTTTTCATAGATTCCTAAGTGCAAGGAAAAGGAAATCTTTAATTGGACAATGAGGTTTTTTCTAAATGGGTTCCTAAATGCTAGTCGGAGAGAGAATTTCATATGCCTCATTAAAAAGAAGGATGATGCTTGCAGGGTCAAGGACTTTCGACCCATTAGTTTAATGAACTCTATTTACAAAATTGTTGCAAAAGTTCTTGCTGAAAAATTAAAGATTGTAATGCCATCTATTATCTTCCACTCTCAGAGTGCTTTTATTTATGGCCGCCAAATTCTAGACTCAATTGTAATTGCGAATGAAATAGTGGAAGACTTTAGAATGCAAAAACAGAAAGGTTGGATTCTGAAACTAGACTTTGCCAAAGCTTTTGACTGTGTTGATTGGGACTTTCTGGAGCAAGTATTATCCTATAAAGGCTTCCACCTAAAATGGTTCCAATGGATTATGGGATGTGTTAGGAATCTCATGTTCTCTATTCTTATTAATGGCCAGCCAAAAGGAAGAATCCTTGCTTCAAGAGGCTTAAGACAAGGGGACCCTCTCTCCCCTTCCTTTTCATTCTAATTGGCAAAATTTTTAGTGACATGATTATAAACATCTATACAAAAGGATTGTATGAAGGATTCACGGTTGGCAGGAATCGGGCCCATGTTCCACTTCTTCAATTTGCCGATGACACTCTTCTATTTTGTAAGGATGATAATCAAATGATGGAAATCCTAATACAAACTATTGAGATTTTTGAATGGTGCTCTGGATTGAAAAATAACTGGGAAAAGTTGGCATTAGTAGGGGTTAACATGGAGGTGTCTAGATCTGAGCAAATGGCAACTAAATTGGGCTGTAAGTTCGAATCTTTACCTTTCACTTACCTTGGTTTGCCTCTCAGTGGTCATCCCAATCATCTATCATTTGGAATCCAATTCTAGACAAGATATAAAAGAAGTTAGATAGATGGAAGAGCTACTCTTTGTCTCGTGGGGGTAAACTAACCCTTTTCTTGGCGGTTCTCTCAAGCATTCCACTCTATTATCTATCAGTCTTTAGAATGTCACGCCAAGTTTAATCTTCTTTTGAAAGATTGCTGAGGCGGTTCTTCTGGAGTGGTGCCTCGGGAAGCTCTTTGAATCATCTGGTTTGTTGGAAGAAAGTCATTCGGACAAAAAGAGTGGGAGCCCTCGGTATAGGTAGCATCCACCACAGGAATATTGCCCTATTAGCTAAATGGGGCTGGAGATTCTCTCAGAACTCGTCTAGCCTTTAGTGCAAAGTCATAGCCAGAATTCATGGCTTTAATTCTAATAGTTGGAATATCCACTGTAAGCCTTCTGCCCGCCTTCGTAGTCCTTGGGTGAGCATGACTAGAGCTTGGCATCAGTTTTCAAACTCTAAAGTTGGGAATGGTGAGAGAAGCTTTTTTTGACAAGATGTTTGGCTTAACTCAGAGTCCTTGAAGTCTCGATTCTCAACCCTCTTTCTATTATCAAACAATCAAAATGGAAAGGTGGCAACTTTTTAGGATATTTCTGCACGTTCTTGGCATTTGGAATTTCGTAGACTTTTAAAATAGATGGAATTGTAGCCTTCGAATTGCTTCTTTCTTCCCTAGCTCCCATATCTTTGTATAGCAATCTTGATAAGCAGTTTTGGGTTTTAGAGGCCTCTGGTGCTTTCACAGTCAAATCAGCCTCGGCCTTCTTGGGAGATTTCGGTCCAATTGATAAGGATCTCTACAATGCCATTTGGAAGTCGAAAAGTCCAAAAAAGATAAGTGTATTCATCTGGATTCTATGGCAAACTCAGCACAGCTGATATGCTTCAAAGGAAATTACAGGGTCATTCACTGCATCCTTCCTTCTGCCCCTTATGCCAGGTAGTAGATGAATCAGAGTTGCACGTTTTATTCTTTTTCCCCTTCTCAACTTCATGTTCGAACGGTTTGCTTTGCTCTTTCAATATGTCATGATCTTTTGCCGACAACCCAGCTCGAAATGTTCAACATCTCTTATTCAGCCCTCCCCTCAGCAAAAAGGCTAGTTTCTTAGGACAAATGCAACAAAATCATTAATATATGAATTGTGGTGGAACGGAATCAGCATATTTTTTAAGATACTAGGCTCCCATGGTCTGCCAGATTTGATCAAGCAATCCACAAAGCCCCATACTGGAGTTCTTGCCCCAAAGATTTCAGATCTTACTCGGCACATCATATTGCACTAAATTGGAAAGCATTCTTGTAAATTGATTGTGTTGGATTCGTTTTTGTACTTTGAACTTCTGTTTTTATTTTGTCTCTACAGTTCTTTTTGTTGATCCCTTTTGGGATTTTTTCTGTTGTTTCTTGATGTTTCTTGTTGTTAGGATAATAGGGTTATAGTTAGATTAGTTAGGCTTGTACATAGATTAATAAGGCCTATTACAAACGGAACGTTAGGTTGTAATTGTGTATAAATACACCCTAGATCAATGAGAAAAGATACAACCTATTTTTCTCATAAACTATTTTACATGGTATCAGAGCCTAATTAAAAAGGTTTCTAGGGTTTTGAAAGGCCATAGCCGCCGTCGTCCAGTAAGAGGACAGAAGACTGCAGTCGCCGCTGCTGCCTCTGCCGCAGCCGTCGCCGCCGCCCGCGCCCAGCCAACCTCGCCGCTGCCGTTGCCCGCGCCACCGCCTGCGCCCAGCCCCGCCATCGCTACTCGCGCCTAGCCCTGTCGTCTGCAGTCGCGCGCCTAGCCCACGCCTGCGTCGTCACCAGCCTCGTGCGCCCGCGCCCGCGCATGAACCAGCGCTGCCCGCGCCCGCACGCCTGCACCAAACTGCACCCAACCCGCGCCCGCGCGCCTGAACCAGCCCGGCCCTAAACCACACCCAACCCGCGGTTGCATCCAGCCCGATCGACCCTAAACCGAACCTAAACCCGCAGCAGCCTAGCCCCTACGCAGCAGCTAAATGGCCGAACCTAAACCAAGTGTAATCGATATAATCCCGGTGGTTTCAAGAATTACAGATCAGAAACTCGATGGATCCAATTACCGTGTTTGGCGGTCTACCATTCGTCACTACATTCGCAGTATTGGAATGGAAGATCACTTGACCGAGGCTGTTCCGACTGATGAGGGAAAGAAACTCTGGCTTCAGAATGACTCCAGAATCTTCTTGGAGGTGAAAAATTCAATTGACACGAACATTCTCACCATGGTCAGTCACTGCGATTCTGTCAAGGAATTGCTTTCATACCTAGATTTTCTGTATTCTGAAAAAGATAATGTGCACCGGGTTTTCGATGTTTGTAAGGTTCTGTATCAGGCCAATCAGGGCGATCGGTCACTTACATACTACTTCATGGATATGCGGAAGACATGTGCAGATTATGAGGCACCGGTACCGATCAGTGACGATCCGAAAGTTCAGCGAGCTCAGCGCAATCAGTTGTACATGCTCAGTTTTTTGGTAGGGTTATCGCCAAGGTACGATATGGCACGTGATCAGGCTCTCTCTAGTCTTGATATCTCTAATCTAAAGGAAGCATACACTCAAATTCTTCGTGTCGAGAAATCGACGCCGGTGTCCACAGAGTCTGTTAGTGTGATGGTTGGTCAGCCCAGTATTTCTCGAGACACTAGAGGAAGTGAAGCCAATGTCACTGGAACAGCAAAAACTCCTGTCATCTGCTTTTACTGTAACAATGTGGGACATTTGAAGAGAGAGTGCAGGAAACTTGCTCGAGATAGACAACGGAACCCTCGTGCGAATTTTGCTTCCCTGCCTGAGGATTCTGCCCAGCCTATCATGCTGTCTGCTGAGGAGTTTGCTAAATATCGACAGTATCAGGAGGCGTCCAAGGCTTCATCGTCATCTGCCATAGCCAATCTCGCCGACACAGGTAATTAGTCTGCTTGTCTTATGTCCTCCACAACTAGATGGGTCATTGACTCCAGGGCCACTGACCACATGACCGGTGATCCTATCCTTTTTACGACATTCCTACCTTCCTCTTCTCTGTCGCATGTTACTATTGCTGATGGAACCACCAATCGAGTCTTAGGTTCAGGGACTGTTACGCTTACTGACACAATTTCCTTATCCTATGTTTTGAGTCTCCCTAAATTTTCCTTCAATTTAATTTCTGTTCGCAAACTTGTGCAAGACCTTGACTGTGTTGTTTCTTTCTTTACTGATTATTGCTTGTTGCAGGATCACACGTCGAAGAGGGTTATTGGTAAAGGATATGTGTCTGGTGGGCTATACGTTCTGGAGCAGTCTGCATCGGTTGATGTTCCATCCGTCAGAGTTTTGCCCCCTTTTGAGGAACATTGCCGTCTGGGGCATCCATCTCTTTCCGCTCTATGAAGTCTTCGTCCACAGCTTTCATTTTCTACCTTACAGTGTGAGTCGTGTCAGTTTGCTAAGTTACATCGTATTAGTTTGTATCCTCGAGACAATAATAGAGCATCTGATCCTTTTGAATTGGTCCATTCGGACGTCTGGGGTCCTTGTCCTGTTGAGTCTAAGTTAGGTTTCCGTTATTTTGTTACTTTCGTTGATGATTTTTCTCGGGTTACATGGTTATATTTAATGAAAAATCGTTCTGAATTGCTTACTCATTTTTGCAACTTTCATGCTGAAATACGCACTCAATTTGGGGGTTGTCTTAAAATTCTGCGTAGTGATAACGCAAAAGAGTATTTTACTCACGCCCTTGGCTCCTATCTCAACACACATGGCATTCTTCATCAGTCCTCGTGTGTCGATAATCCATCTCAGAATGGTGTGGCAGAACGTAAGAATCGTCATCTCCTAGAAACTACTCGGGCCCTCATGTTTCAGATGCGGGTACCTAAGGTGTTTTGGGCGGACTCGATTTCCACTGCTTGTTATCTGATTAACCGTATGCCGTCGTCTGTCCTTTGCGGAAAAATCCCTTTTAAAACCTTGTGTCCCACACAAACCTTGTTTTCTGTTCCTCCCAGGGTTTTTGGGTCTGTCTGTTTTGTTCGGGATGTT
>JBBMEG010021421.1:0-26135 GCA_037832605.1 Cyclanthera cordifolia | reverse complement strand
CCAAAAGACATAAAGTGACAACTACATCATCTTGCAATCCTTTCAACTTAGTTGAATCTATCGACTTAGAACATATATCATTAAAGAAAAAGTATAGAAAAATGAATATCCTTCAGGTACTTTAATTTCAGATAATGTTTTACACACACCAAATTTCTCATTTCTTGTTAGTGTGTAATATGCTGAAGGCAAGGATATTCTTTTCTCTCCCACTTTTTGGGCTAACTCCGATCTGATATTCAATTCAACTAGGTCTTGACATGTTTTTAACCCATATTTTGTTTTGCCAGGAATATCAAGCAGGGTTCCAATAATATTAAAACAAACATTCTTCTCGATGTGCATGACATCTAAACAATGTCTCACGTGAAAAAGTTTCCAATACTCCAACTAAAAAAAAAGATTTCTTCTTCCAATAAGTGTTTGCATGTTGCTCTTTTCTACGTCATTTACCATGAGTAAATTGAATAGTATTTAGTTCTGCAAGAATCTCTTTGCCGCTTAACGGTTCAGGAGCTACTCCGAATTCTTGTTCCCTATTAAACGCTCTCTTTTGTCGTTTATATGGGTGCCTAATAGGTAGATATCTCTGATGTCCAAGGTATGCCATCTTTTTTCTCTTAGGTAAATAAGTAGATGTTGTTTTTTCTCCACATATTGGACATGCATGATACCCTTTTACAGTACACCCACACAAATTACCGTATGCAGAGAAACCATTAATGGTTCACAGCAAAATAGGTTTCAAGGTGAAACGTTGTTGATGGTGTGCATCAAAACATTCAATACCTCTATTCCATTTTCAAATCGTCGACTAATGGTGCTAAATAGATATCTATGTCATTTCCTGGTTGTTTGGGTCCAGAAATCAATGAATTTAACTCCAAATATTTACGCTTCATGCACAACCATGGAGGTAGATTGTAAGTAACCAACATCACTGCCCAACAACTATATCTAGTACTTTGGTCTCCGTGTGGATTTACACCATCTGTTGATAAGCCTAGACGAAGATTTCTCGATTTTAAACTAAATTCGAGCCATCTTTCGTCTATTTGTTGCCATGAGAGCATATCGGCTGGATGTCTTATATTCCCATCTACCTTTCGGTCAGTAGCATGCCACGTAAATAATTTTGAAGTTTCTTTATTTCGAAACATTCATTCATATCTTGGAATGGGAGAGAAATACCACATGACTTTGACTAGAATATTTTTACCCCTACTTGCGCATTCTTCTGAATTTTCCATCTTGATGTTCCACATGTAGGACACAATTCGGCATTAGCGAGTTCTTTTCGATACAAACAACAGTCATTGATGCAGACATGAATCTTTTCTTAATTCATTCCTAATGTACTTAAAATCTTCTTCGCATAATAGGTAGATATCGAAATTTCATTAGGACAAGGCAGTAGAATGCTCAATAGTTCTAACAACTCTGTGAAACTCTTATCGCTCCATCCATATTTTGCTTTCAAATTATAAAGCTTAATCAATGCAGGTATAATGGTTTATTGGCTTCCCTAATGATTGCTCAAATATTGGCGATTTTTTGTCGTTAAAATAATCGTGTGCAGCCTTAAACGTACGTATTTTGGCATCCAAATCCTCATCCATACTTTGATCGATTGGAACGTCACTTTCGATATTGCTTCTTTTCCTCGATATAGTTTCTCCATGACAAATCCTTGTGTCATAACTTTGACCGATGCCATTTACAAATAAATGGTCTCTTACTACATTTATATTTTTGTACTTGACATTCAAACATTTCAAACATGGACAACAAACAACATTTGATCCTCTTGAATGTCATAAAACATTTTATATAAAACTCTCAACTCTTAAACTATATTCTTGTGACATTCGATCTTTAACCATCCTTAACTTATCCATATCCGAACTAAAATAATACCTACATATAAGGTAAAAATCCAAACACAAATTTTTAAGGCACTATTTACTTTAAGACACTACTACTTTAAGGCACTAGAAAAGTAAATAACCACAAACATAACTTCCAAGTTCCAATAGTAAAAGAGGAGCAAATATTGGAAGATTGGTTAAAATGTGTCAATCCATCATGAATGTACCCTCTCAAGAATGATGTTTTTTAACATGGGTGAGAAGAAGAAAATACAATAATAAATAGAACCCACAAAACATAAACTTTCATATTTGAAAGAAACATACAAAACAAACACCAACACTTCCTTTACTTGAAAGAACCCTACATATTTGCTATAGTTTGCCTAAACAAAATACATATAATATAGCAAACAAAAAAATAGCATTTTCCACGGGTAAACGTTGGAATAAATAAATAGCAAACTAAAAAATAGCAAAAAAAAGAAATTAGTACCTTTGAAATGTAGTTTTTGGCCGCGGGTAAAGGATGAAAGAGAGCTAAGAAGACAAAGAAGAAAAGTGATGGAGTTTTCGTGGAAGAAGAAGATAAAAATTTCTTGAAAAGTGAGTAAGGTTTCGATGAAAATTAGGGAGAAAAAGTTGAAATGAAGAAGAAAACATAGAAGAAATGAGAGGGAAAAGGATTTGGCGTGTTTTAAAATAGAGGAAATAGTGTTGGTCCACTTTTAGTGTCGGTCGGACCGACACTAAAAGTTTTTGGACTGGTTTTTTAATTGGTGTCGGTTTTTTTAAAAAACACGAACCTTTGGTGTCGGTCTGACTGACACCAAAGGTATTTGGACCTGTTTTTAGAAGAGAAATGGTGTCGGTCACCTTTAGTGTCGGTCTGACTGACACCAAAAGTCCAGACTGACACCACCGAATGACCGACATCAAAGGTGACTGACACCAAATATCCGTATTTTTTTTTTAAAATTTCGGATTGACCGTCACCTTTTCCCTCTTTTATAGTAGTGTCCAGAAATGATATATATAGAGACTACTAATCAAAATTCACAATATAAGAGACTTTGTCTCACTAGAAAGATTTGTAGAATATATATATATAGAGAGAGAGAGACTACTTTAGTAAATAATTAATACACAATATCCAATATTCAAAATGTTATAACTTGAGTACAATGGCTATATAACTTGAGTATAATGCTATATATACACACAATATTCAAAATGCTGCACTATAACTAATTGTTATTCGGTAATAAAAACCTACCTATGAAGTCTGCCTATTAGATTCGTACTCCATCCATATCTTCTTGGTTGTATGGTTTCGTGGAGTTAAACTAAAACATAAAACAATATTTCAAAATTAGTAAGCAAAAAGTGTAGCATAATTTATAAACTAAAATTGTTAATGAAGTAAAACAAAAACTTACCAGTTTATTTATGGGGGTGCGCGTGTTAGATATCATCTTTCGCATGAAAAGTTGGACATAATATCCACACACTATAAATCCCAATTGATGAGGGCAGTAGTGACCATAATATCAACGCCCCTAACACCTCCTCGGTGCTCAGGTGTTCCCAAGGCTTCGGTCAAAATATCTGCACCTCGATGTGCAATTCTCAACTTATTCTGAAATGAAAATATTTTTAATTAATTAAAATTAATCCATCAGAGATTTGAAATGTTAACTGTATTATGAATTAAACATCCTTACAATTCGATTGGAGGCTTCAACCGTGGCTTCATCGACATGCTCTTTATTCTTTCCCTTTCGACCTTCCATCCATAGTAACTTGCAAAGTTTGTGCCGTTATCATAACTCCACTATTTTGCACACTTCTAAGATCATCTCGTTTTTTGTATGATATTGAATATCATTGACCATATAACTATTATAAGTGGTCACTTTTGAACGAGGTCCACGTGATACCCACTTCAACGTAAATGATATAGAATTGTTCCGAACCCCTAAAGCGAGCCCAACATGATCACGCAACCAAGTATTCAATTTTTGATTATGTTCGTCTTGAAGCCATTTTTTATTTTTAGACCTACTAGGATTCAATTTAGACAACATCTACATGTGTTGATTTACAAATGGAAGCACAACGTCTAAGTTATGTAGTTCTACAAATGAGCTTGATCAATCATATCCTTAGTTGATGTTTTATAATTGGCAGCAGATAATGGCCGATCAATCTTATTTGCATCTGCATTATTTGATGATCGCAATCGAACAGATTCAACTCCTTGTAAGAATTCAGAGCAAAACTCTATCGACTCTTCTACTATATAATTTTCTCCAATGCATACCTCCGGTCGATTTCTATTACGAACATAACCTTTCAAAATATTCATATATCTTTCAAAAGGATACATCCACCTAAAATAAACTGGTCAACAAAATTCTCTCTCTTAGAAGATGAACCACAAGGTGAACCATTATTGTGAAAAATGATGCTGGAGGCAAGAACATTCTTTCCTCTTCCATTTTTTGGGCTAACTCCGATCTAATATTCAATTCAACTAGGTCTTGACCTGTTTTTAACCCATCTTTTGTTCTGCCAGAAATATCAAGCAGGGTTCCAATAATATTAGAACAAACATTCTTCTCTATGTGCATGACATCTAAACAATGTCGCACATGAAAATGTTTCCAATACTCCAACTCAAAAAAATTGATTTCTTCTTCCAAGTGTTTACATGTTGCTTTTTTCTACGTCCTTTACCATGAGTAAATTGAATAGTATTTAGTTATGCACGAATCTCTTCACCGCTTAACGGTTCATGAGTCACTCTGAATTCTTGTTCCTCATTAAACACTTTCTTTTGTCATCTATATGGGTGCCCAATAGGTAGATATCTCTGATGTCCAAGGTATACCATCTTTTTTCCCTTAGGTAAATAAGTAGATGTTGTTTACTCTCAACATATCGAACATGCATGATACCCTTTTCTTTAAACATTTCGTATATTTGTTTCCATGAGAGCGTAACGGCTAGATGTCTTATATTCCCATCGACCTGTCGGTCAGTTGCCTGCCTCGTCAATAATTTTGAAGTTTCTTTACATCGAAACATTCGTTCAACTCTTGGAATGGGAGAGAAATACCACATGACTTTGACTGAAATATTTTTACCCCTACTTGCGCATTCTTCTGAATTTTCCATCTTGATGTTCCACATGTAGGACACAATTCGGCATTAGCGAGTTCTTTTCGATACAAACAACAGTCATTGATGCAGGCATGAATCTTTTCATAATTCATTCCTAATGTACTTAAAATCTTCTTGGCATAATAAGTAGATATCGGAATTTCATTAGGACAAGGCAGTAGAACGCTCAATAGTTCTAACAACTCTGTGAAACTCTTATCGCTCCATCCAAACTTTGCTTTCAAATTATAAATCTTAATCAATACAGATATTTAGTAAGATTATTACAATTTGGGTATAATGGTTTCTTGGCATCGTCTAATGATTGCTAAAATATTGACAATTTGTCGTTAAAATAATTGTGTGCAGCCTCAAACATACGTATTTGGTCATCCAAATCCTCATCTATAATTTGATCGATTGGAACGTCGCGAACTTTGATAATATCATTTACTAATAAATGATCTCTTACTACATTCACATTTTGGTACTTGGCATTCACCACATTTCAAACATGGACAACAAACAACATTTGACCCTTTAGAGTGTCGTAAAGAATTTTCTATAAAACTCTCAACTTCTAAACTATATTCTTGTGACATTCGATCCTTAAGCATCCACAACTTATCCATATCCCAACTAAAATAATACCTTCACACAAGGGTAAAAATCCAAACACAAATTTATAAGGCACTATTTACTTTAAGGTACTACTACTTTAAGACACTACTTTAAACATATAACTAAACCCACAAACAAATAAATAAATAAAATAGATATTCAAAGATTAAGGGATGCATAATGTAGGTTAGAACCCTATATATTTGAAAGACAATAAATAGAGCTCTATATATTTGAAAGAAACACACAAAACAAACACGAACACTTTCTTTATTTGAAAGAACCCTAGATATTTGCTATAGTTTGCCTTCTAAGAGGAAAGTATTACTCTAAACAAAATACATAAACTATAGCAAACTAAAAAATAGCATTTGCCTTCTCAGAAGAACTTAACTATAAAAATGTATGGAATAATAGCAAACTAAAAAATAGCAAAAGAATAACAAAGAATTAGTACCTTTAAAATGTAGTTTTTGGCCGCGGGTAAAGGAGAAAAGAGAGCTAATTAGAAGAAGAAGAAAAGTAATGGAATTTTTGGGGAAGAAGAAAAGAAAATGCTTGAAAAGTGAGTATGGTTTCGATGAAAATTAGGGAAAAAAAGTTGAAATGAAGAAGAAAACAGACAAGAAATGAGGGGAAGAGATCAACCTTTTCAAAATATAACCGAAAATAAAACAGAAGAAATGGTGTCGGTCGAACCTTTTGGTGTCGGTTAGACCGACACCAAAAATATTTGGACCGGTTTTTTAGAAAGGAGAAATGGTGTCGTTTTTTTTTAAGAAAACACGAATATTTGGTGTCGGTCACCTTTGGTATAGGTCTGACCTACACCAAAAGTCCAAACTGACACCAAAAGAACGGCACCAAAGGTGACCAACACCAAATATCCGTGTTTTTAAAAAAAAAATTGGATTGACCATCACCTTTTCCCTCTTTTGTAGTAGTGGTATATGTTGTTAGACATTTTATAAAATATGTCTATAAATGTGATTAAATTTAATCACTTACAGCGGAAGCAAAAAATCAATTAATGAGCATACCTCCAGCCATTTTTTGGTAATCGAGATGAAAACCAAAAAATAATCTCGAGCGGCAACACGCAATGAGAGAAGGCATATAGACAAAACAACGCTGGTGTTGAACTAGATTAACATCAAATAATGAAACCACTACGCCACTGACCATTTCGGTAATGATATCGGGGAATGAACACAAGTTATTTGGAAGCCCTTGATGTGCTTTTTGGAATAAGCAAAATTTGGGATAGAAGTCCTCTACCCATGTGGAGTCGGATGCTTTAGTGATGATAGATGCTATTTTGACAGACTCTAGAGATCTTTGAGCTTTCAACAATATTATTGTTGATATAGGGAGTTCATCACACATTTGAGGAATGTATGTTTTTCCCATTGTTGCAAATCTAGCAATCCTGTTGCCGATCTTCTTTCTCATTATTCTTTGATTGTTGTATTTGGTTTGAATCTACTCTCCGTCCAAGTGAGAAGATGTCATCTATTTTTTGGAGGCTTATATTGCCTCGATTATGGGCGAGGAGTGTTTGGATTCGTCACTTTGTGCTCGTGAATGATAGCTTTTGTTTGCTAAAAAAAACAAATGATTGGTAACTCAAACTGAGGGTGTACATGAGTAGGGTTGATTCAGGTTTAGGAAAATTTTGGGACCAACCTTTGGAAATAATTCAACCCAACCCAACTCACTAACCTATATAATGTTATATATTTGAGCAACCAAAAGTATATATTTTTGTTTTTGTTTTCATTTTAAACAAAAAAATCAACATAATAACATTAATGAAATCATTCAACTCCAATTTATACCTTTACATATATTATAAAGACCATGTAAAAGATTTTAAGAGAACAAAAAAAATTTAAAAATAACAAAAAAATTTAAAAATAATAACTAAATAAAAAAAAAATAAATGCATATATATTGTGTTATAGATTAAAAAAAAAAAAATAAATCAATAATAAATTTGGATTGGGTTATGATATTTATGAAAAATATTGTCTTTAATAAGTCAATCCAAGAACCAACCCAAATTATAAAAAAAATGATATTTGAATTCAACCCAACCAAATAAGTTGATAATCCAACCTAACCTCTAAAATTGGATTGGGTTGATTCGAGTTGTTGAGTTTTTTGAACACCCCTACCTCAAACATGAGTAACTAAATTTTTTCTAAGTATTTATTTTCTTTATTCTTGTCTTAAAACTCTAAAATATTATTTTGATTTCTATACTTTAATATTGTTTCATTTTGATCATGTATTTAGAAAATCATTATTCAAAAAATAATGTAGTGAATATGAGAAAAATGAATAGGGTTTATAAGAACATGAAAAATAGTTACGAAAATAAATTGACTATAAAAAGAATGATTATTGATAATTTAGATGCAAGTAAGAAAAATATTTTGTTGTATTTGTTCTCTTTCTTGTGGTCGTAAACACTCTAAAATGTTATTTTAATTTCTATACTCTAGTATTGTTCCATTTTGATCATGTATTTTGTTATTAATTTTGTAGGTTCAATTAAACTTGAAATTAGTCAATATAAGTCGATTGAAATTAAACTGAACTAAAATAATTCAACAAAAGCTTAATCTAGTAGGTTGGGTAAATCATCAATCAACCTAAAGTTTAAACTGGTAGGTTGGGTAAATTTAACATATTTCTAAATTACATAAAGAAAAGTTAATAGAAATAAATTTATTTAAAAAAAAAAAAAAAAATAGACAATCAAATAAAAATAAATTTAGTAATAAAATGCCTTGTTATTTAAATGTTTTGATGAGTATCACGATTCTTTTGTTCTTTGTTTATGAAAGCTTGAATTGATGGCGACAACGGAATAAAGTTAAAGTTTTTTCTTTTCTTTTATTTTTCTTTTTCTATTTATTTTTCTTTTCTCCCAGTGAGTTGATGTTAGAATTTGAAATGTTGATTGTGACTTGAAGGATAATAAAGCAAAGTTAGTGCTTTTAAAAGGCTAGATTATGTAATTGGGTGCACTAAAGAAAATGTGGACTCTGCTATGATTTTAATGGACCTGTTAAACTAACTATTTATCCAACGATTGATGTAAACAGTGTACACTAAAATGTTCCAAGTCCTAATAACATTCTATATATACCTCAATAGAAAAGATCAAGGATAAAGAGTGAAGTGAACTTATCCCTAAACTCTTTCTTTGTTAAAGTACGTAGGATGAATTGTAGTTCCTTGGTGAATGTAGGTTTGATTCTTGGTCCATCGATGTTAAAACTCTAGCATATTCATCTTCCCTCTGATCGTGTATATATGCATACAATTGTTTTGAAGCTTTGTTTTTGCCCATAAACTTCATGTATTATGTTATGGGTAAAATATTTCTCATGATATCTGGACAAGGCGAAGGCTTGCGAAGGTTTCCAAATTCAAGTCCAGACCTCCGGGGGGTTGGCTAAGAAGGTCAAGTCCTCTTGAAGGTCGGCCAAAGCCAAGTCTTAGCCGATTTTAACTACGACCAAGGAACATATGAGACTGTCACACCTCAAAGACATCCAAAAAGATAGAAAATGAGGAAAGTCATAACCGTTTGGGGTTAGGAGTTGTGCCTCAAAGGTCTAGTAGTTTGAAACTAAAGAACAAAACATTTAATGTTAGAATTTAATGTGATATTTTGGATATTAATAAATGTTATTGTTTTCATTAATTGCGCATTCGATATAGAAACGTCATTCAACCTTATTGCATTTATTGGATTAATCTATACACATCGATGGTTATTTAAATGTACACCTGGATAAATATATGAGACATATAAGTTGATCTAGTTCCAAGTTAATAACTTGAAACCTTTACACTATATGGACTAAGGCGAGGTGCCTAAGTCTTGGTAATACTGTTGGTACGACCCACTTTACAATTGTTGCAAATGATTTGATCGTGCTTGTTCATGTGAAGACATGTGAGTGATGGCGTCTATGTAAAAAGAAGTTTTTGCATAAGACAGGACCAGAGTATTGCGATCGATCTTGTAATAAATTCACATAAATTACTTCACTTAGGATAATTGCATGTCAATGTCATCTTAATCCTGAGTGAGTTGATCTTAAGTGAGTTGTGAGTAAGTTGTGCACTCTTGCTTTATGAAAGTGTCATTTGATGTGCATGGGTGAGACCAGCCAAATAACACTGGGTCAATAAGGCTCCCACATAACGAATTGTAGTAGTGAGTGGCTGGGAACGAAACGTCATAAGAAAGAATCCACGCCTTTCCTAATATTGAGGAAGATGTAGATTTGTTTCATTAAGAACTGATTTTGGAGCTTGAACAAAGGGTACTCGCCTCTCACTAGCTCGAAAGAACACTAGTTTATAGTGAGACTATAAATAACTTGTTCATAAGAAGAATCAATGGTGCTTAAGAAGAAAGTTGCAATCACAAGGTAAAATAAACTTTTATTCCCACCTCTAAATTATGAACAAGCTCTTGAAAGATCATATAACAACTCAGGTTTTTCCATTATCATAAATTAAATGTTACTTTTGGACTTTTCGGGACCCTTGTGAATTTGTTTTAAAATATTTTTGATTTTTAAGTACTTAAATAAGTCATATCCCGAGAAGGGTAAAATTGGAATTTGGATTTAAGGGGGTTTTTTGGTCATTTTTGTAATCAAGGCCATTTTGTTAATTTTCCAAGTAAAGTTTAGACCTATATATAAAGAAAAATCTGTCTTTTAAGTCAAATGATTAGAAAATCATTGGTTTTCATTGTTTTCCGCGCTTCCCAAACTCCAAGGTGACTTTTCCATAAAATCTGACAACCTAATCATTTGGCCATCATTGTGTCGTCACTTTCTCGGTTTCTAAGACAACAACTACCGCAACATTTCACTCGCAGCTTTCTGTCTCGTGCAGCCTCCAACGTCAGCGAACCAGAAGCGAGCACGTTACACACCTACATTCGCCCCTAGCTCGTTGCAACGCGCAGCCCATCTGCGTGCGCGCTCGCCAACACACCTGACAGTGTGCTGATAAACATCTACAACATCTGAATCTGTCTCTTCAGGATCTGCTGCCGCTAGGTTTTACAGCTTTTGTTTGGTTCACACGAGCCTGAACATGATACGCTTTACAAACCACTCGTTAGTGTCTTTTATGCCTGCTCTCAACGAATCTATGCACGCCATGTCGCCCGATCCTACAGCCTTTGCTTCCATTCTCGTAGATCTTATGCATCGCCTGCGTTGCTGATGACTTTTCCGGCACTCGCCACCGTTGGTTGCCAGAGATTTTTTCTAGATAGGGTTTTTGGATATGTTGATGCTCTTAGTCTGATTTTGATGATTTTATGTGCTAATTGTGACTCTTTAACGCTGTATAGGACAGTTTTTGTTGGTGAATCTTCCTAAAGTTGTGGTTTAAGCATCGTTGAGCAAATTTAATGATTATCATCCAAGGTAAGGGAAACATGTTCTTAACTTAGTGTCTCGCGGGTAATTATGAGCATGTTTATGATAGTTGGATGTAATTCATTGATGTTTTTGAACTATGTTCTATGATTAACACTTGCCCTGATTGAACGATTAAATATGTAGTGGACCTTATATGTGATTAGTTATGCTATGATTAGTATATTATGATGAATTGTACTAGGTATTCATGTTAGGCAAGTATTTTATATATTTTTGGGATGAACCTTATCTTTACAAACAATGTGGTGATGGTATAATTTGTAGATGTGTAAAAGAAGATGAGACATCAGATATCTTGATAGCATGTCATACTTCGCTTTATGGAGGTCACTTCAAAGGAGCATGAATGGTAGCCAAATTTTTTCAATCAGGATCGTATTGACCAACCATTTTTAAAGACTATTAATATGCAAAGACATGCAATTAGTGTCAAAGGAAAGATAATATTGGCAAGAGAAATAAAATGTCGATGAACTATATACTCGAAATTGAACTCTTTGATGTATGGGGAATTGACTTAATGGACCAATTTTCAACCATTCTATGACAACTTCTATATTTTAGTTGCAGTTGACTATGCGTCTTAATGGGTGGAGCTATTACAACTCCATTAAATGATGTCAAGACTGTCATCAGATTCCTTCATAAGTACATATTTTTATGTTTCGGAACACCCAAAGGTATCATTAGTGATGAGGGTGGTGAAATTTCGAACCGAGAGAATCTTGAAAAAAAGTAGTGGGACCCACAAGGAAAGATTAGTCCATCAGACTAGATGATGCCCTTTGGGCATATAAGACTGCATTTAAAACACCTCTAAGAATGTTTCCCCATAGACTAGTGTTTTGCAAAGCTTACCATCTCCCATTGGAACAAAATCACAAGGCATATTCGACACAGAAAACGCTGAATCTAGATCTTAGTGCAGTTGATAAAAGTATAAAATTACATCTGTTTAAGCCAAAAGTGCATAGACAAATGGTCTATGAAAATGCAAAGATGTATAAAGAGAATACAAAGAAATGACATGACAAAAGAATAATGCCTAGGACATTCTTACTCGGGCAGCAAGTTATTCTCTACAACTCACTGAAGTTCTTCCCAAGAAAACTGAGATCCAAGTTGAAAATACCTTATAAAGTTCTCAATATGCATAACAATGAAGTCGTTGAGATCCAAGACATTTAGAAGGTTTACACATTTACGGTGAATGTTCATAGGTTAAAACACTATTAGGGCCAAGGAGACGTTAAAAAAGAATATATCTCCCTCAATCTAGTCACCGAATAAGAAGCATTGTGGATGTGATGGGCATCTTCAATGTAGGTACGCATTATACATATTTTTTACAGTCTCATTTGTAAATTAAACATCCTTTATTTATTCATTTATTTATTTATATTTTCCTTTATTGTTTTATTTACTTCTTTTTTAAAAAAAAATTGATGCATGCGAGCAACATTGCATTATAATAAAGTTGAAGGCAATTCGAATAGCATTGAAGCAACGTATTAAATTTTAGATTTTAAAAAAAAAATATATAGTCATTAGAGACCCATACACGTGTCAATATAGTCGTTACAACGACTAGTTTGACCTAAATGACTAGAAATTTTAAAAGCCAAAATTAGTGGAACTAGCCAATGGGGCAACGCTAATGTTGCCAACAACGGTAATATTGGAGTGCCACGGTCATATCCCCCTGCATTTTGCCTATTTAAGCTCCAAATCAAGTCTAACTCGAACCTAATTGCTTTCATTACTCTCAATATTTCTGAAACTAACTATAATTTATATGATATCAATTAATTTTTTTCAAATTGTTCTACATTTTTTCCCTTTCTTTACATAACCTTCTTAAAAAGTTTAAATGGCATCAAACACCCGATCTAGAATCGCCAGAAAAAGAGTCGTCATCCATGCTTAGAAGAAGATGGAATACACTCCTAAAGTTGAATCAGAGGAGAGGAGTATATCCCTCTAATTTGAAGAAGGGCTAAAACAGAAGCATCACTAAGAAAGGAAGAATATAGGAAGAGAAAAAAATAGAAAGAGTTTGGCTTTCCAAAGATATGGTTGCCATAAAGGATCAATAGCGCCATCGCAAGGTGCAACTGGCTCGCATTCATTTGGCAATAATTAGAAATAAAAGAATGGAGTGGGTTTGTATGTTCTATGCGAACATTAACGAAGAAAGGAAGCTTCGTAGTCTAGTCTGCGAAGTAGTAATTGATTGTAGTGCTTGGAATAAGACCCTCATGTTAAAGGGCAACCCAAATGTAAAGTACAACGCCATGGTAGCGAAGCCAACTACGACGCAACTCAAAGATTGCTTGGATGCAATTGGTTCACAAGTGGCAACATGGAAAATCACTTCGGGGGCGAGGATTATGTAGACAGCTTTCCTCAATACAGAGGTATATTGTTGGTTGAATTTTTGTGAAGACAAGTCTGACGTCAAATACACATGACACAGATGTGACCAACATCCACAGTTGCTGCTCTAGCAACGAGACCACCCTACCAAATAGCTGAATTTCGAGCAAGGGTGATTTGTAGGGCAGCAAAGTGTAGGAGTTGTGACTAGAGTTGGCAAAGTGTTGAAGCAACTAACGGAGATGAAGAGCCAGCAAAAGCATTACTATGCTCAAGCTAGGGCATATAGAGAATATGTTGAGCAGCGGGAAGCATTGCTAAGGCAAGTGATAGAGCAGATCAATGCAGGGGACATCCAGTTCTCAACATTCCCATATGATGTCACTCAACCTTGGGAACTGCCATTACTAATTCGAAAAGAACATAGTTCTTCTAAAGAGTCTTTTTGTCTCGAAGAAGTTTTCTCAATTTTGATTTTTCCTTAATTGTAATTTTACTTATTTGCTCATTTATTTAAATAATGCAAGTAATGAATAATTAATTAGTCTATGTTCTCTCTTGTTCATCTTTCTTGCTAACTTCTGAGTTAGGTTGTTATTGCTAACCAATTTACAAATGTCCCACACATTCCATCACATTGAATTTTTTTTTTTTTTCAGAGTAAGTTTAGAAATAAAAAATTGCTAATTATTTGTGAAGATCATTTTATCTACATACATATTTTCTAAGTTACTTTAATACTTGTTAGATTTAATTGTCGTGTGCATTAACCATTTATTATTTAATGTTTGCCGCATAACTCTCAACATTGAGTCTACTCTTGAAAATCTTTTAGCAAACCGAAACTAGTTAGCCTAGCTTATATACATTTGGTTTAAGAAATTTTCTAGAATATCGCTAATCTTTGACTAGCTTAAACCTTGATTAGAGTAATGGAGTGAGGATTCATCCAACATTGACACCAAATGCTTAAACATCATTTCTTTAAAGATAGAAAGCTCTAAGATTGGGGGTGGAACCCACCTTCATTGAGGACAATGAAGACTTCAAGTTTAGGGGTGAGAAACCCTAGTTCCTTGATTGGCCAAAGTTCTACTTAAGGATAGTCAATGCAGAAGGACTTGCAGGAAAAACAAAAAATGAAGGCAAGTAGCCATAGTTTCTCAAAGTATTCCTCTACTTAACCAATGCTTCAACACTAAGATTGTTCCAAACCGAGGTGCACTACTTTTCTCAAGTATCTCCTTCTAAGAACTATGAAAAGACTTTAAGAGTTGTGTTTTTTTTTTTTTTTTTGCTTAAGCGTGCCGCTATGATCAAGTGTGTCATTCTAAGAACTACAGAAAGTGAGTAGGTAAAGTATGAATGCTAGCTTAAAAGGGATGTGAATAAATGCATAGAAAAGTCCTAAAAGGTATTTCAAATTCAAAAACTGTGTGTGAGAATAAAAGACCTAAAGCAATTAGTTGGTCAAACTCATGGAATTTTATGTTTATGGAAGAATGGATATAAGCTTAAGGTATTAAACTAGTAGAAGTACTTGGAAATATTATTCTTCGTTAGAATAATTCAGTAGAAGGGATAAAGGGTAGTCATGATATTCCCAATCACTAAAGGTTAAAAGCCAAAGCTAGATTTTTTTTTTTAGTTTATGACGAGATTCATAATATAAACTTTGATGCTAAGATTATTGTGTACAACATTATAGTAGTAGATTTAATGAACATTAAATATTAATTTCTATAGGTAGAAGAGAGCATTCCTCTGGACGAGCAATATGCAAGTTTGAGGGTGTGATAACTCAACATTTAGAGAGTTATTTAGCTTACATTTACTAAGATTTCATGTATTAAGGAAGTAAATTTCATAAGAATTTCATGATTTCATATGGAAAATAGGCTAAATACATTACTTTGTCAATATAAGCATGTTGAATATAAGATTTGTGGAAAATGCACTCTTAAGGCATGTTTTTAAATGTTTATCGCATTTTATTCTTTAATACTCATCAATGTTATAAGCATTCATGATTAGCACAGGAAAGGGAAGCTATAGACATCAATGAAGCCAAAATGTTCCAAATGCTGGCCGCATTCCCATTTAGGTGTAGAAGATCTGTTGCTGAGAGCATTGACAAATGGTAGTGCATTCCCAATGCAAGCCACATTCTACTCGCATCAGATTTAAAAGTCAAAGAAAACATAAATTATCATTTCACGTGGATCAACGATGTATTGTACGGTGAAAATCCATTATTGTTTGCCCAAGCAAGGACACTTTAGCAGCAAGTCAAAGACCTCATAATTTAGCATCCTAAAACCTTAGAAGTGGTGTAGTAGGGAGAAAAACAAGGGATTTTCTGGCTCATATAAGGGAGTATCATTCAACAAGTCAAGGTGATGGAATTTTAGAGTTAGTGTGAAGATCAATTGTTTTGATTGATTTCTAGTAAACGTAGAGAGAGAGGGAAAGAGAGAGAGAGAGAGAGATTTCCCATGCTAAGAACATTGTCATTGCACAGGACCTTGTAACCAACTTATCTGCAAGAAGTTGAAGTGTAAGTTAGCTGCCTTAAATTTCTCAGCATTGCTATGAGTGACACATATGCATGAGATTTCTATTACTTTTCCTTTCTAACTTTAATTTTCTTTCCATCATTTATTGTAACATATTTTATTTTAATTCAATTTATTTATTTACTGCTTTTCTTTTACTTTATTCTTAGGAGTAGTGTGCTTTTACTATGTGAAGCGTCTGGTCGTACTGTTTCTGATGATGTTCTTCGCATTCTTATTGCCTAGTATAGATATTGCATAAATTCTTTATGTGAAGCATATGGTTGTACTGTTTCTGCCAATGTCTTCCAGATTCTGAATGTCAACAACATTCTTCATGTTAAGTATTTGTATGTTCATTTAGTAATGAGATAACCAAGTAACTAGTTAAGGCAAGGTAGAGGTTTATCTTTACAAATTAAAAAAGTTAATTAACAAGGGTGGACCAGCCATCCACTTATTATTTCTACTTTGCTTTACTTCGAGGGAATGAAGTGAAATGAAAGTTCTTTATTGATTGTTATTAGGTTACTACTATGAAATTAATAGATTTATAAAGTGTCCCTAATAGCCCACATTCTACCATGCCAATTGTCTTGACTACCGACCTTTGTATTTTTATTATGAATGTGCTGCATGTTACTTAACATCCATTTACTATGTATGTTCTAATACAATAAGTATTACTATGGATGTTGTTTGTCTATAGACAATCCTTGTTGCAATGACAATGTGTATTGTACGTAACTGCGTTCCAACTTATTTCATCAACTTTTCTGTTTTTGTAACCTACATAAATTAGAATATGAAATTACTTTAGAGAATTGGTTCTTGAGAAAATGACTTGGATATACTTATTACTTGATATAATTGACAACGTACACTTGTATTTTTAAGGCCCCAAATGATGTTTAGGGCATATCCAATGTGTACCCGAATCCTAAGTAGATTAAAGCATCAACATAGCATCGGATACCATCAAGTTTTTGGCATTGTTGCTAGAAATAGGTTTATATTTAGTTATTTTATATTCTATTTTCGAACGACAAACTTTGTCAATCATTTTATGCAGGTGTATAAGTGAGCGTTTTAGCACTCTTTTCGAATTTGATCATGAAATTGAGAGAACTTATCTTCGTAGACATAAACAAGAGCAAATGAATAGAAAAATCAGAATGGCTCAGCAAGAAAGTTACAATTTACTTAATGTACCCAATGCGTCGAACATTGACAATGTTAACCGGAATGTGAATTCTGATGCCAATTCGATTATGGATGACAGGGACATGACTATCTTGGTTCCAAACCCTATAGCCAATTTTTTAGCCCTAGGCATTGTAAGGTTTTAGATTAGAGCAAGATCATTTAAGTTGAAGCCTAAGATGTTTCAAATGCTTGAAATCATTGGTCTGTTCCAAGGTTTTGCATCTGAGAATCCACATAAAGGGATAGTGTTAGGTGTTGGTGATTCATTCAAAATACCTAATGTAACACAAGACAACCCGAGACTTACATTATTTTTTATTCATTAAGGGACAGTGCTAAAGTTTAGTTGAATACTTTGTCGCCTAGCACTAACACATCTTGAGAAGCACTAGCTGAGAAATTTATTTCAAAATTCTATCCTTCTACTAGGAACGTAGAAGTTAGAAATGAAATCATTTGATTTAAGTAGTATCAGGATGAAATAGTTAGTGAAGTCTGGGAGAGATTCAAGGAGCTTTTGACGAAGTGTCCTAATCATGGTCTACCTTACTTTCATTCAAGTGGAGTAGATTTACAATGGGTTAGAACCAGCTACTAGAGTGATGTCGACGTGTCAACAAATGGGTCTTTGTTTAGGAAGACCTATAATGAAGCCTATAAAATCTTAGAAACTATATCTAGGATAACTACCAGTGGACCAAAACTCGTAAATCCATGGCAAAAAAAGTGAGAAAACTAATTTTGATACACTCACTTCAGTTCAAGCGCAAATGATCGCAATTGCTAATGCGATGAAGAATCTTCAATTGCAAAATTCATTAACAATCAGCCAATCACCTGAGAGGGCCTATATGTTTTGTGGTGATTTAGAAGTTCCTGTCTTTATCACAAAATTCCGCCTCTGTCATGTATATGAGAGCCGGGAATCCTAATAGACCATCTCAAAATTCTAATAAATATCCTAGTAATTATATAACTAAATGTAGGAATCATCATGGTTTCTCTTGGTCAAATCCAACTGGTGTACTTAACAATCCTTTGTCCCAACCAAAAGCACACAATTCTTCCAAGTATGGAAATCTGAACAAAGTATATGGGAGCCATCATGACTGTAATAACAAGAATTTTCCAAAACTTACTCCTCAACAGCAAGTTCCTAGTATTTCGCTAAGAACCATGTTCAAAGAGTACATCATCAAGACTGATGCAACTATCAATAGTCAATAAAGAACCATGAGAAATCTAGAGTTGCAAATTTGGCAGCTAGTATCAAAATTGAGGACCAGACCCTTAGGAACTTCCTTCGGACACTGAACATTCCAAAAATGTGGGAAATGAGCAAGTTCAGGCTATTAAACATAGAAGTGGGAAGTCTTTGAGAATGAAGTTGAAGGCTGCAGAAGGTATCACTAGTACAAACAAAGTCGTAGGCAAACTTTTGGGAGATCTAGCTATAGATGAAGGGGAATCTAGCAAGACCAAGAGCCCATTACCAAACAATTCAACCAAGGATAAAGAGAAGGATGAGCAAACACTTGTGTTTACTCCATCTCCTCCACCTTATCCTTAAAGGTTGAATAAAAAGAAAAGAAACAAGAAATTTTTTTTTGAGAAGTTCTTAGACATTTTCAATTAAGTTCACATCAGTATTCCATTGGTGGATAAATTGAGGAAAATCCCGAATTACACTAAATTTTTGAAAGATGCTATTTCTCAAAAGAGTAAATTTGAAGAATTCAAAATTATTTCGTTATCTGAGAAGTGTAGTTCAATAGTCAAAAGTAAAATCCATAGGAAGGAATGAGATCCCGGATCCCGATAGTTTTACCATCCCAGTTGCGATTGGAGGTAAATCTCTAAGGAGTGCTTTATGTGGTCTTGTAGCCAGTATTAATCTGATGCCCTTGTTCATCTACAAGGCATTTGGAATTTGAGAAGCTAGGCCTACCACGGTTACACTTCAATTCGCAAATAAATCAGTTAAATATCCTTAAGGAAAAATTGAAGATATTATAGTTAAAGTAGACAAGTTCATATTTCCTGCAGACTTCATATTCTTAGATGAGTTGTCCTATCATCCTAGAACGCACATTTTTTAAAACATGAAGGACTTTAGTGAATGTTTACTAGAGCACTATCACTATGAGAATGAATGATCAGGAAGTGCAATTTAATATTTTCAATTCCTTGAAATACTTTGCTGAGTTTGAGAGTTATTAAATGTTAAGTTCAATTGAAGAAAAGGTTGAAGAAGTCATTGAAGAGAAAATGATTGAATGCTCTTCCCATTGGGAGAATGCAGAAGCATTATTCTCCGCGTGCGAAAATGAGGAAGAATTAGAAAGTTGTAATATGCTTTCTATTTTCAATTTTTTTGACGCTTTATATTTAGGAGAAATGAAAAGTCCACCAATACAACCATCGATTTTAGAGCCACCTACACTGGAGTTAAACCACTCCATGGGCATTTAAAGTCTGCTTACTTGGGTGAGAAGAAAACTCTTTCAATCATCATTTTCTCTACTTTAGAACCTAAAAAAAAAAGTTGTTGGTAGACCTACTGCAACAACATAAAAAACAATACGATGGACGCTTGTGAATATTGAAGGCATTAGCATATCTTTCTGCATGCATAAGATTAATTTTGGAAGACGAAGTAGAAAGGTCTTTAGAGCAATAGAGAAGATTGAATCCTTCAATAAAGGAAGTTAAAAAAAAGAAGTTAAAAAGTGGTTGGATGTGAGAGTTATTTATCCAATTACAAATTGCAGTTGGATTAGCCCTGTCCAATGCGTACCTAAGAAAAAGTGGTATGACGGTTATTCCAAATGAGAAGAATGAATTGATCCCTACAAGGACAGACATTTTATGGCGAGTCCATATGGGTTACATGAAATTAAACAAGGCCGCCAAGGAAGATCACTTCCCACTACCATATATCGTTCAGATGTTGGATTGCATTGTTGATCAAGAATACTACTGTTTTCATGACGGGTACTTTGGTATAATTAAATCCTGATAGATCCAAATGATCAAGAGAAGACAACTTTCACCTGTCTTTATGGAATATTTGCTTTTAGATGAATAATGCCATTTTTTCTACGTAATGTGTCACCACATTTCAAAGTGTATGGTGGCGATATTCACTAACATGATAGTGAATATTATGGAAGTATTTATGGACGACTTTAAAGTCTTTGAAAATTCCGTCGATAGTTGTTTGAGAAACTAAAGGTGTGTTTGGGGCATAGATTTTGGTTATGATAGACAATGTGTTATGATATACTGTGTGTTATTATTAACTATGAGCTATAATAAATGATGTTTGGGAGGTAGGTTATTATAATAGGGATTATGATAAACGGTGTTTGGAGATAGCTTATTATAATAGGGGTTATAATAAATAGTATTTGGGGGAGTGTTTATAAGAGTTATGAATATATTTTTGTCATTCTTTATTCTTTAGTTTTACTTTATTTTTTAATTTTTAATTTTTAATTTTTTTTAAAGATTATTCTTTAGTTTTACTAATATTATTTCTTTAATAATTTGGATGAGGTAAAAAATAGAAATATATGTAATAAAATTTTGTCATTTATATAATAAATGGTAACCATGTGACATAAAATATGTTTTTGTAAACTATAGTAAAACGCAGACAGTCAACCGCATTCGTTATAACAATTTGAATCTACCATATATTAATTTATGTTAAACAATAGATATGCTTAATTTATTTTATTTGCATATTTAATAGATTACGTTAACTGCGTTCTCACTAAAAAAATGTTATTATTGTTTGAATTATGTCCATGAATTTCACAATTTTCTAGGCATAATACAATTTTCACTAAAAGAAGTCCTTAATTAGAATGTTACACTTGGGTGAAGACTTGAATTTTGAAAATATGTTCCAGTTCGACACTTATTCGTAACATTAATTTGTGGAGAGACGGACGTGATTAGTAATGTATAATGTGAATTATATATTCTAAAAAAAAATTAGAAGAAAGAAAAACAAATTAAAGTTTTAAAAGAACATTATCAATTATAAATTTATAAAAAATGAACATAAAAATAAAGAATACATAATTCTCCACATTCACCAGTGAATTTTCGATTATCGACCTATTTTTTTTAAATCTAAAAAGTACCAGTTGAATAATAACCGAAGATAAATACTCTTGGTACAATTTCTCCACAACCGGTGTATTTTTTTTTTTATCGAATTCGGCACAAACCTTGCCTTTATTTAAAGTGCTTCTGATTCTGAAGCCAATTTGAGAAATTGTTGGGTTGAAGACTCTGATTTATAGATTTTTGCCATCGTAGATGAAGAGAGCGATTGAGATCAGAAACCGCCATTAGGGTAGAAAATTGAATTGAACTTGGCCTGAAACGATACATACATCTTCAAAGCTTTCTTTATGATGTGGCGGTGTTAGAGTAATTTGACGCGCCCCATTTTACACTTTTAGGAGTTTATTATTTTTTGCCCCCAAACAGGGGTCTGGTTTACAATAACCAACCCACCTGGTTTGATAACTAAGGGCCCGAAAGCACCACAAATGCTAAAGCGAAGAAACTCATCTTGTCTTAAACAAATAATGTCATTTTATGTTGAGTGAAGGTATTGTGCTTGGACATCAGATTTCTAAACTAGGAATTGAGGTTGACAAAAAAATGTTAAATGTATTGAAAAATTAGAACCTCTTAGAACACGTTTGGCCCACGATTTCACTAACGTGTTCCACTCGTTCGAGTTCCCAACCAATTTTCTCCGTAACTAGGGATCTCCAGACTCCAAAAACGCTATTGATAGAAATTATTTTATTAAATATTGATTGTTGATATTTTTTTTAAAACAAGCTTACTTTTTGTTATTATTATAACCATAAATATCATAGTATCCCATATCAACCTATATTAATTTAAAATAATTAAATATAATATCATCCAACTCATTAAAATAATATCACATGTTTGTTTTTTTTTTGTTAGACTACAATAATTGAGAAGAAGATTTGAACCTCAATTGTCGGGTTGAGAATTAGTTAATTTTTGTTTATAATTTGAGTTTCAAAATAACTTCACATATCTAAACAAACATTGAACTTTTTAAAATTTTAAACAAATAATAAAAAGAAACAACTTTAAACATAGATATTACGAAATAATTTGTTTACTTAATGAAGAATAAATATAAATCAATAGATTTTTTTAAATAATAGGTGTTCACACGAGATTTCACTGCAAAATAGGAGAGCGAGACACGTGTAAATGAGAAATATATATTTGTATTGATTTGAATATGTGCGAATGTGGAGTAAAATCTCTAATTTGTTCCTCTGATTCTTTCTCTCTCAAATACAAATACTTCGAGGGCTTCGCAACTTATCTCGAATGTAGAATTGTCTCAAGAGCTTTGTAGCTTGTTCTTGAGGTTGAATTTGTTATTGATCTTTGGATCGGTCGTTGACTTGTTGATCTTTGGATTGGTCGTTGACTTGTTGATCTTCTTTAATGATCTGCTTGTGATGAATACCATGCGTGTTCTTCGTGTTTGAGCGAGTTTTTTATGAAATTGCTTCACCTTCTATGTGTCTTTAGCCTTGTTTGATCCTTAGAAATTTGGGGAGTCTTCCGTTTTGATGAATTCTATCTGTAGTTTCAAATCTCTGGATCTTGAAAATGAATGACAGTTTCTCTATTTATAGAGCTTCTATGGACTTTGGGCTTAGGCCTTGATTAGCTTTTTGGCTTAAGCCTTGGGCTTGGCCCATTGGACTTGTTTACATGGACATGGGCTTGGGTCACCAATTAAACTTGTGTCTTATTTAATTTTGACCCAATTTGAAAATAAAACAAACTTTTGATCCAATTTAATTTTGAGAAATATTGTCGCAAAAGTTAATTTAATTTTGTCATTAAATTTGAGATGATGATGTGGCAATTTATGATTGACCGAAATTTCTCAGTCAACAAATGCCCCATTTTCAAGATTTGTGCACAAATATGTGTGGATGAATCTCGAAAAAAATGATAGTTTTCAGTTACAACATGAACTTGATTTTAACTCATTTGACTCTATGAAGCACGAGTTTATTCAGAAGTGCTTGAATTTAGGTCAAACTTTTGAACATTTTCCTTTCACTTGATGTCGATTAAGTTGAGCTTAATTTGGAACTTGCTTATATCTTTAAAAATGAAGTTGTGTCGATTTTCTTGCCTTGAATTTAAGAAGATTTTCTTGCCCCCATACCCTTGATTTGGCAAAGAAAAATAATAATTTCATCCCAAATTGAAAATGTTATTAGAATGACTTGAATGACCATGATTTCTTTGTTTGGCCTTAAGTGAGAGATATGCCCTATTCACATCTTCAAAAGTAGTGCATTGACTCAACCAAATATGAGAGATAGATGAGTGGTAGTTAACATGATTAAATTTACCCCATCCTATCATTTTATGCTCTTATCTTAACTGGTGTTGTTGATAATACTACTTGGTATTATAATTGAGGTCTTAAGTTCATGTTCTTGCAATGTTATTTTCTTTCTTATTTAATTTTGCAATTTGGAGATATAAAGCAACGACGTCAGAACTTAGAGACACGATGTTAGCAGCTCGAAGCGCAGCCGTCAAATACTTGAAGAGAGCGGCGCCAACAACGACCTCGAACTTGAAGAGAGCAGCGGCGATGACGACCTCGAACTTCAACCTCGAGCTTGAAGAGAGCGGCGGTGACGACGACCTCGAACTTGGGGAGAGCGGCGGTGGCGCCGACGACCTCAAACTTGGGGAGAGCGGCAGCGGCGACGACCTCGAACTTGGAGAGAGCGGCGGCAGCGGTGACCTCGAACTTGGGAGAGCGGCGGCGGCGACGACCTCGAACTTGGGATCTGCCTCGAACTTGGGAGAGCGGCGACGACGACCTCGAACTTGGAGAGGGCGGCGACGACGACCTCGAACTTGGAGAGGGCGGCGACGACGACCTCGAACTTGGAGAGTCCGACGATGACCTCGAACTTGAAGAAATTGAACATCAACTGAATATTCATGCCATATATCCACCTTGAATGTCTTCTTCATGATTTTTTTTTTATATAAAAACAGACTGAACTTAAAATTTTGTATTAAGTTGCCTACGTACCCTTGGAGGGAAGAGATCAAGTCATAACGTAGTTCAAACTTTGTGCCATTTTCCTTTTAAGCTCATGCGGGTAGGAGCATCATGGAGTTTAGTCTCTTGCGATAAGGAGCATTTTATTTAGATGTCTTCATCACGAATAGCAATACTTAGTTCCATGTCGTGAGCACGAGTTGCTAATTCTTCAAATGTGCGAGGTTTTATATCTTTGAGAATATATAGATGTTCCCAACGCATGCCTTGAATGCACATTTCGACTGCGGATAGCTTAGTGAGGCGATCTTTGCAATCAAGACTTAGAGCTCTCCAACGATTGATGTAGTCGGCAACAGATTCGCTCTCATGTTGTTTTGCATTTGTCAGTTCTATCATGCAGACAGTACGTCTCGTGCTATAGAAGTGATTAAGGAATTCTTTTTCCAACTCTCCCCAACTGTCTATTGCTTCAACCTCTAAATTAGTGTACCAGTCAAATGCATTCTCTTTTAAGGATCGAACAAACTGTCTGACGAGAAGATCTCCTCGAGCACCAGCAGTTTCACAAGTTTCTATGAAGTGCGCGACATGTTTCTTTGGATTGCCTTTTTCGTCGAATTGTTGGAACTTAGGTGGCTGATACCCCTCTGGCATTTTTAGGCTATCTATCCTCTTTGTAAATGGCTTGGAGTAAAAGAGAGAACTTTGAGTTGACCCACCAGTTTGAGCTCTGATAGAGTTTACAATCATGTCCTGCAGCTGTTGGACAGATAAGGACGCGGTCGAGGTTGACTGTTGTGGTTATTCCTCTAGGAGCTTTTATCATTTGTTCGTTCAATTGGAGTTTGGCTTGATTCAGCTGTTTCTCTATTCTGCAATTGATTTTTCAAGAAGGCAATCTCCAAGTCTCTATCCTCAATTGCTCTTTGCATTTGCTCGAGCTTTCTCTCGAACTCTACCATTCTATCGTCGGCTTCTACGCTAACCATCATTACAGACATCACGTTGGGATTGTTCTTAACAATGGCTTTATCAGAAATTTCTTTAAGCCGTTTCACAATTGGCTTGATCGCAATTACTTGATGTGTAATCTGAGACTCATGTATCTTGGTCGACTTTGAGTTGTTCTGCGTCACAGATCTAGATCCAGCATAAGCATATGAAGCAATTATCTTCCTTCCAGATGCGATTGTAGCTTCTGTCGCTGCAGCAGACTTGCCTGTAACTTTTGGCGATGACGTTGAGGTCTCTGATGCAACAACAGATTTTGATGCGATGTTTTCAGATGTCATGCTTTGACTTTTTTTTTAGAGAGAGAATGAGATGAGAGGTAGAGAGGTCCCACTGGGTGTGCCAATTTGTTCACACAAGATTTCACTGCAAAATAGGAGAGCGAGACACGTTTAAATGGGAAATATATATTTGTATTGATTTAAATATGTGCGAATGTGGAGTACAATCTCTAATTTGTTCCTCTAATTCTTTCTCTCTCATATACAAATACTTCGAGGGCTTTGCAGCTTATCTCGAATGTAGAATTGTCTCAAGGGCTTTGCAGCTTGTTCTTGAGGTTGAATTTGTTGTTGATCTTTGGATCGGTCGTTGACTTGTTGATCTTTGGATCGATCGTTGACTTGTTGATCTTTGGATCGATTGTTGACTTGTTGATCGTGGACTTCTTGATCTTCTTTGATGATCTGCTTGTGATGAATACGATGCGTGTTCTTCGTGT
>JBBMEG010021400.1:0-65609 GCA_037832605.1 Cyclanthera cordifolia | reverse complement strand
TGTACTGTTTTGCACTGTTTACATTATTTTGCTTAGTTAAGCTTGGAAAACGGACTCGAGACGTATAATTGGAGCACGATAAAGGAACGTGGTATTTTTCGAGCGAGGTAAGGGGATTTCTTGGCACTCTTGCGAACTTAAAATCCAATAATAGCATGCGTAGCTTAATGTAGTTTAAGGATAGTGAATATCGGTTGCTTGGTAGCTGGTTAATTACGAACCATGTCATGCTTGTTTTACGTATGCTGTTATCATGATTGTGTGGATGACCCTTAGAAGACCCGGGAGTGGCATGCCCTAATTCGCTAGCCCCGGATGTGTGCATCGACCCCTAGAGAGAGATCCGGGAGTGGCATGTCCCTTCGGGATAGCCCCAGAGTCATTCTTTTCACCCATCTAGTGACTGATTTATTTAGGTCCTGAAGGACTCTTGTGATTCTGTTTAATACCTGTCTGAATTCCTCTTTTTATGTTCTATATGTTTGAGGATATCGTTTTCGTTCGGGAACCTTACTGAGTTTTCTTAACTCACCCCGTTCTCTTCTGTGGGCCCCACAGGTACGCATGGACTCTACCAGGATGGCTGATCGGTGGAGCTGGGAAGACCATGGGCCTGGGACGAGTGATGTCGGGTTTAGGCAATCTCTTTTCTTTGAGTGATTTAAACAAAATCATACTTAAGAACTGATTTTCGTGCATGACATTATGTTTCTGTACTTGGATTTCATTTTAAACTGGGTACCCGTTTCATTTATGACTTATATTTCTTTCTAAGTTATTTATTGAGGTATTTATGACTGGACCTTGAGTTAAGGGCTACTTTACTTTAAAATCTGCATGTCTGGGTAGGGTAAGGTCGACCAGGTTGGGTCGGGTCTTTACAGAACACCTTGTGCTTGCTGCCATGGATGCATTTAGAAGCAAATTTGAAGTGTTTTCTCATAACGAATGAGTTGGCATTATAGTATTTTTTCTCGTTGCTAAATTTCGGAGGCTCTAGTTCAAGATGTTGTATAAGTTTTTTGCCTCTTGTAAGAACTCAAAAGAAACACAAGAGAAATATGGTTTGAGCTCACCCGTTAGGTAACAAGTTCCCTTATATAAAAGATTAAAAATATTTTTCTTTGAAAACAAAATAGATTTAACTTCACTAGCTCTTTCACGCAAGCTCACTTTATTGGCTTTTCTCTCATTTTCCTTTATAGGCCAAAAACTATTCTCATACTTTTCTCTCTCACATATTGTCTTACAAGATTCTTTTTCAATAAAATCATGTGCTTTTATTTTGGCCTTGTTTGCCTTTTCCCCTAACTCACACACATCAACTCGAACATCATTTAATGTAGATGTTACAATACTAGAATGGTTACAAGAAAGCGATTCCTCATAATCTAATTTCCTACAAACTTCATCAGCATGTCTTAACACTAAACTACCATGCATTTCATTTTCAATCTTACCACTTTCTAATTCAACCATAGTATGAATTTGAGCACATAAACTTTCATTTTTCAAAGACAATTGAACATTGGGAATTGGTTTAAGTTTAATGTACCTTGTAGAATTCGTTTAACGATATGCTCTTCTTTCAGTCATTTCCTCCCTAAACATTTTCATCATCTCAAGAAAAGCTTCAAGAACAGTTGAACTAAGAATTGGTGCATGTTGTACCTTTTCTCCATAATGCGACATGTTGAAACTAATCTTACAAACAACTTGATTCAATGTACCTCGAATCCTTCAAACTCTCCTTTTTTTTTTTTTGCTATTGATTTTTTTTTTGATCCAAGAATAAACAAGATATTCTAGAAACAAATATCTAAAAATACACTTGCTTCTTACAAAAATAAATTGAGATAAAAAAAAAAGAACAAAGTAAAGATATTTCACCTCTAGAGCCGGCCAAAGAACGCCAACCAATGCTCTGATACCAAATGATAAGCTCCAAGATTGCTTGCTTATACAAAGCTAGAGGTCCGTCTAGGATCCTTGTAGAAACTCACAAATATGGAAAAACTCAACACTTGATTCCAACCAAAAGTTAAGTTAGAATGGTGAATACACTATTAGATCTCACTTAGAACCTATGATGGTCACTCTTAGATTCTAAGACAACTCACTCCAGAATTAGTTTGATCAAGACTAATCCAATGAATTGATTTTTCATTCAAATTTAAAGCAATATTTGAAAAAAAGACAACACCAAAAGGGGTTAAGAAAACTCAAAGTTTGATATCAATATATCTATTCAAAATAAGGTGTTACAAGCCCTTTTTAAGGCCAAAATTTCGTGCATGGCTTGGAATACAAAAGGTCTCAAAAAAGCTCTTAAATGCACTTTGTGGAAAATAAGACCTAGGAAGCCAAAAGTCAATTGTTCATCAATTGAGAGGTTTAAATGCTAGACAAAAGAGTAGATTGACTTTAAATATACCTAACAAACTCATCTAAAAGATCTTTAGCAAACATGAGCATGTTTGACAAAGTTTGAAATTAAAAAGTTCAAAAATAAAAAATATGGAATTATTTTTTGGCTTAAAATTCTTCATGTTTTATTTTCCTTACTTCTTGTATTTGCTCCTTCATTAGAATACTCTAAGGTGGTTGTTGGATTCGTATCAAATACCTTCATTAGCATCAATAATAAGACGAGCGATTGAGGACGTTACAAGTAGGTGTAGTAGAGAGGGAGTTCACTAAAGCCCGAGTAAGACTATTACATGTTAAGCGAAACATCAAGTCATAGAGTTGTTCTAGACTGTAGAAGAAGCTTCTTGTAAACCAAACTCCTTATTTTCCCCTTAAACACTTTAGCAAGGAAAGCCTTTATAAACAGATCAACAACTTTGTTAGCCATATTACTCTTGGTGACAACAACCTCGCCCCAATGCACTATATCTCTGATGAGCTTATACTTCTTCTTTGGATGACTCCATCGTTTATTGCTTCTAGGTTCCTTGGAGTAAGTCACATCTCTACTGTTATAACAATATTATATGATTGACTCATCCATACTAGGAACCACTTCCAAACCTGCTACATACTCAGCTTCCATAGTGGAGTCCGCAATGCATCCTTGCTTGATGCTTCTTGAACCTATAGCTAAGCTGTTGAGGGTGAACTTTTATCCTGATATAGTCTTTTTAGAGTCCTTATCAATTTGAAAATAAAAGTTTGTGTACCCAATAAGGATCAAATCTGTCGAATCGTGCACAAGCATACAATTTCTTGTTCTTCAAAGATACTTCATAATGTTCCTAATCGTGATCCAGTGATCCAATCTTGGAATTGACTGATATCGATTAACAATGCCTACCGCGTAGCATTTGTGAGGCCTTGTAAACTACATCACGCTTATTAAGCTTTCTAATACCAAAGCGTAGGGTATCCATCTTATTTCCCCATCCTCTTAAGTTGTCTTAGGATTATTATTCTTAAACAGTGAGATTTAATGCTTAAAAAGGAAATGGTCCTTCAACTAATACTCTTTTACATCATTTTAAATGAGTACGATATATCATTTATATATAGTAATATGAATACCACTTTATTGTCAATGATCTTCTTGTAATTATAAAGTTTATCAACTGTTTGCTCAAAACCATATTATTTGATAACATCATCAAATCTCTTGTTCCAAAAGTTGTACGCTTGCTTCATTCCATTAATGAATTTAACAAATTTGCAAACCTTTTACTTTTGTCCCTTGGTTTCAAATCTTTTTGGTTGGCTCATGTAGGTTTGCTCTTCAAGACTGCCATTTTAAAATGCATTCTTGACATCTATCAGCCATATCTCATAATAATAATATGAGGTAATGGATAAGAGCATTTTAGTAGACTTTAACTTTGAAACATTGGATAAGATCTCTTCATAATCTACTTCTTATCTTTGAGTGAAGCTTTTTGTCATAGTCTAGCCTTGAAGGCTTACACCTTCCCATCTACACCCATTTTCCGCTTATAGATCCACTTATACCTAATAGGCCTTACAACCATTGGTACATCTACAACTAAACAAACTAAATTGGAGTATATGAACTCCATTTCAAATATCATGGCTTTTATCTATTCTCCTAGGTCAATATCCTTCATTGCCTTTTTAAAAGACACAGAATCTTCAACATTATCCAGGATAACATTGTGTGTAACTAAGACACATGTATAGGAAACTAGATTAATCTTAATCTTTCTACTGCGTCAAGGCTGGCTTCTTTCATGATTAGGGAACTATCTTCATCAATTAATCTAGCTAATATGTTTTCTGCATTTAATGTTTGTGAGCTATCAAAAACCTTTGTTGACCCTTCTACAATAATACTTATTGCAGAATCTAAAGCATCATTGGAAGAAAAATCTTTCAATACTATTGTTTATCAAAGTTTGCGGTCTCTTACAAAATCCTCTTCTAAAAATGTAACGTTTGTCTATACAAACACTTTATTCTCATCTAGGCTATTAAATAGCAACCTTTCTTTTCCACATGGCAGCCTACGAATTGACATAACTTTGAATGTGGTTCTAACTTTTTTGGATTTTCAATCAACACATACGCTGGACATCCCCAAATCCTGTAGTGATGTAACTTTATTTTTGTTCCATCCACTACCCATAGGCTATCTCGAAAACACTCTTTGTGGGTACCATGTTCAATATATGAAACACGGTCTTAATCTATATCCCTAAAACGACATTGGCAGTTGAGCAAAGCTCATAATCGATCGAATCTTTTCTAAAATGGTTCAATTTCTTCTCTATCAAATACTAGTATGTTGAGGTGTTCTAGCCACTGAGAGTTGGGACGTTATAGATTGAAAATTATAACAACATGGGATCTAATCTATATTCATTAACAACATGTTTATTCCTCTAAAGGTCTGTGCTGAGCACGTTTGCACAATAGAACAAGTTACGTTTCCTTCACGAGCTTGTTCGTAATTTACAATTGAGACAAAAATTTGTCATACCCATGTGATTGCATTTTTTTTCTTGAGTGCCATTAATTCTTCTAATAACAAGTTGTTTGTAGTTTGACTATCAACCAGGGTCCTCTTAGACCAATGAGGGGCAGATACCATTTGTTCAAGCCTTAGAAATTCTCAAGTAACAATTCTACATCTTTCTCAATATTAGAAAAGGTATGAATTCCTTATTATAACGTTGCGTTCCTAGCCACTCATTACAACAATCGGAAACATTCTGTTCCTAGAGTTGGTCCCACCCATACACATTTAAGGATGTATAAACTCGATCATAAAAGCTTAGCAAATATTGCTTTCTTCTAATGCCAATGTTTTGAATATTATGTATTGTACATTAGATAGAAAATTATTTGATGAAATTTCACATTTTGGATATGCAAATGATGATTGGAATTTTCTTGAAAATATATGTAGCGTAGATAATTCTCCTTGTACTATTGAATGATTTATTTAAAGTGAAGGAAAATTATAATTCTTAAAATCAAGAAATATTCTTAATGTGGAAAAATGAGAAATATATGAATAATCTTCCTTATGCTTGATGGCTGGTTTAAGTAAAGATTTTGACAATGAAAGCGATGACAATGAGGTAACCAGAGAATCTCTTTCTTATGATAAGTTATTCCATGCAACATATTATAATTGTTAAGGAAAAAGTTATATACCTATCTGTAACCTTTTCTCTTAAATGTTTAGTGACACTAATAATATTGTTAATGACCACTTAAAAATAAAGTCTAAATGGAGTACTTACTAGCATGTATGATTAAATTCATTAAATAATTCAAATATTGAAATTAAAACATGCTCTTCGTTAAAATAGATTATTGGGCAAAACAATAAAAACATTTTTCTCGCTAGAATAATTCTAATTAGAAATATAAACTTGCTGATTTAAAATAATATTATTATAATTGGAATAGAAAATAGAGCATATGTCCCCTATAATTCAACAACCTCGTCCAACTCATCGGTCATGGTATAACTCAACACATGGAAGAAAAACAAAAGTGTGTTGAAAAACTCTCACTACAAACCCTTACCTAGGGTAAAAAAGTGTATAGATTAACTTAGCATTCAAACAAGAAATCAACTACATCATCTACACCCCAATACTCGAGACCAAACTTTCAAGCTCAAGTTTAGCTTTATCATGGATATCCGTTAGGTGAAACTATGCAACAACATTTAGAAAAATTTGCATCAAATATGTCAAATTGTCAATGAAGTATAAATTTTTACCTATTGAAAATAAGTCTTTCATAAATGAAATGTTTTTTTGAAAAGTGAAACTAATAATGTAATGTTGTATAAAGTGAACTGTATTTGTTGTGGTGATAAAAATTCTCATGAATTATAGCATTGAATTACTTGAAAAAGAAAATGATAAACTCAAATATTTATTTTGTGATTTGAAAATTAAATTGAACGATTTCAAGGATAAAAATGAGAAAATGGAATCTTGTTATTTAAAGTTAAAAAGAAAAAGTTGTTAACTTGAATAATACAACTATTGTCTTAGAAACTAGAAATGCCTTTGTAAAGAATGATGAATTTTCTTTTATTGACAAAATTAAAATTTTTGAATGTGAAAAGTTACGAGAAAATTAATCTTTTGCATATGTTTAAATAAACTGAAATACTTGCTACTAAAGAGCTTGAAATTGCAAATGCATCTCTTAGGAAAATGACTGTTAGTTCTCAAATATTAGATAAAACTATTGACATTAGTAAACACTTTATTAGTAAAAGTAGATTAGGCTATAAAAATGAAAACTGTTCATCAAGTTCTAATACCAGTATGATTGAAGTTATTTCTAGCAGGTCTAAGGATCGCAAATCTTATTAATTCTAAATTTGTGTCAATGAATGAAAATGCGAAAAATGTCCATGAAAATTGAATTTTTGTGCTAAAATAACTTCTCAGCTAAAATGTTTTTCTTTTTAGGAAAGTGATTATTGTCTTTGTAGTAATTTTCACTTAGAAAAAGTTTATTTTGAAAATTTATTATTTTTTCAATCATCTTTGATTAACTTATGGGCTAATTTTTTTTTTTTTTTAATCTTACAGAGGGAAGTGTTAAATTGATTTAAAAAATGAGAGAAATTTGTTAAGAGTTCATGAAGGTCAATTGACTTTAGTTCATAAGTGAGATAATAAGAAAAATGAAAATATATTGTTATTATCCATGTGTGTTGATTGTTCTCGTTACTCACATCATATATCACACATTACTTTGAATTCACTTTTCTTGTATAGTTTGTCATCATTAAAGAAGAAGAGATTGTTTGTTTTTTGGCAACTTATCTCAAATTAATTAATTAATATTTTGATGATAACAAACTCGAATTTAAGGTTACAGATATTTTTAAAATCTTGAAGAATTCATTATGTAGATATTGAAAAGAAGATTCCAACGCATTTTGATATATTCAAATCGGAGATAAAATGAAGATATGGACACTTGAATTATTCAAATCCTTGTTTTATTGTTTTCTTTTGCACCAAACCTCTTTACATCTCATATCTACTCAATCTCGTTCATCTATTACATTTTTTCTAAATCTAAAGGCTATAAGTCATCATATCTCCATCAAATCTCACCTATCAATCATTTTCCATAAATCTATCCGTCGCCTTTTATCTTCTCTTTCACAATCCTCTTGTCTCAATCTGCTGAATTTCTACTGCTCCAAAAAGTTTCATTTGTTTCACATATATTCTTGAATCGGCATATTGCATAATTTGTGAAGAGCATGCTAACACTCAACTTGTGTATTTTCCCTTCGAGAGGTATTATGTAGGGTTTATTTTCATTATTTTTTTAGGATTTGAATTAAGGTGTGAGTACACCTTCGGTTGTGAGAAAACTAAGTTGGTTAAATCTCGAGCTAATAAAAAGATTTGAGTTTCTATTTCTTCTAAGAAAAGGAGTGTTCTTGTGGTTTAATCCTTAACCAGTAAAAAGATTTAGGTTTCTCTTTAGCCTAGAAAAAAGAGGGTCATGGAGGTTTCATTCTCACCCATAAGAAGAATGACTAATAAAATCTCCCCGAAGTCTTTAGGGCTGGAGTAGAGATTTTTTGAATCACCTTACAAATTTAGGTGTCTCTCTTCTTAACTGTTACATTTCATTATTTCATTACTATAGATTATATTTTCTTTATTGAGTGTTTTTAGTTCACAAAGTTTAGATCATAAAACTATTTTTAAAAAATAAAAAAACAATTAAAAAGCCCTATTCATCCCTCTAGGGTTGTGATCATTACCGATCCAACAGTATTTATCTCAATTCTCTACATATATTTCATATTCTGTAAAATAAGTATGTGAATCCTAACCATAATTTTATAACAAAAAAAAATATTTGAAAACTAATTTTTTCAGGTTTCGAATTTCAGTTTGATTTTAAAAATTACAAGGTCTAAATATCAAAGTTATAAAAATTATATGTTGAAATAGTAATTGTATGCTTAAATTTCAAAAATTAAAACATGAAAAATAAAATAATTATAATTAAATAAAAACTAATTTCAGATGTTAATAACCAAGGGGGGTTAACTTTTGGAACAAGATGGAGGTTAGTAATCGAAAAAAAATTCTTATGCTATCAAAAAAATTGAAAGACCAATAATTCAGATCATAATTTTAAACATGTGAGTTAATATATATATATATATATATATATATATATGATATTTCAGATTGAAGACGACATAGTTTTAATATTAAATTTTGGTCAAATGTCTTATTTGAACAGCAATGAAATATGAAGCAGAATTTTCCACAAAACTTTTCTACAGAATTTTGGACTAACTTATGCCAACAAAATGTTATCTTTTATCTGTCAATTATTGAATAACTACGAAGTGCGTTTTTGGCTTATATTGGGAACCGAAGGGAAAGAAAGGAAAGCGAAGGAAACGGGAAAAAATGTTTGTTTTGATGAGTTAGAAAATGAACGAAAACTTTAAATAAATGAGCAAATTAGAGAAAGGACCACAAACTTTAAATAGAGACAAATTGTGTTGTAGTGTATTACCACCAAACGATAAAACTAATGTGATACGGACCCTTTCAATAAAAATTAATTTTTATTATAAAACTTGTTATAACCTAAAAATATCCCGAAAGACTCGGAAGAGGATGGGACCCGAACGAAAGACAAGGGAGCCAATGCCAACCTCCCGGGGTCGGCCAAATGGAGGCATCGACCCACAAGGGGTCGGACAAGCCCATTGTCGACCCCCTGGGGGTCGGCCAACACCCTTACCGACCCCCCGGGTGTCGGCCACGCCAGCGCCGACTCCCCGAGGGTCGGCCAAAGCCCTTGCCGACCGCCTGGGGATCGGCCACGCCTTTGTCGACCCCCCGGGGGTCGGCCAACACCCTTGCCGAACCCCTAGGGGTCGGCCAAATGGAGGTCATAACCCCGCGGGGATCGACCAAGTCCATTTCCGACCCCGGGAGTCGGCTAAATGGAGGCCACAACCCCCTGGGGGTCATCCAATTCCATTTCCGACCCCCCGGAGTCGGACAAACAAGTATGACACCTCCGGTGGTTTGCCAAGGAAGGCCATGACCCCCTCGGGGTCGGCCCTTGCAGCCTTACCCTTCTCTGGTCCCGCAACGAGTAGGTCCATCCAAGTGGATGGGCCGTGGAGGTCAGGACTCTCCGAAGAGTTGACCAAGTCCAAATAACGTTTGGAGGCGTTGCACCCCGTGGCGTCGCCCGTTACAACAAGTAGGTCAGCCCCATTTGGTCGACCGTGGAGGTCAGGACTCTCTGAAGAGTCGACCGTGGAGGTCAGGACTCTCTGAGGTCAGGAGTTACGCCGGTATTCAAACCCGGCTTGATGGCGAACGTTTCTAACGACCGACCGTTGTATCGCCATAAGTGAGCCACAGCGGTTACAAGGTCTGCAGCTATAAAAGTCAAGTCATTTCTCCCTTTCAAGGGGTGATTCCTAAGCTAAGTATTCTGACTTAGGCATCGGAGGCCCTATGGCTCACACCACACTAGTGCGTCCTAAAATTCGTTTTTTTTGCAGGTTTTTTCGTCCTCAGCTAAACAAATTCACTGTGGATATCCGTTGACCATTTTTCGGCATCAATAGTTGGCGCCGTCTGTGGGGACGAGAGTGTTCTACCTAAAAACGCTAAAATTCCAATCCATTTTCCTGCAAAAATGTCGAATGTTGAAAACGGCCACCACCACGGTGTCCATGACGAATCGGATGCCGAGCATGCTCCGAGGCGAATTGCCTCCAAAGAACACAACGATGTTCATGTCGAGAACCACCCGGATCTTGAGGGTGCGGTAGCTGTGCAAGAACCGGAGCATGCAGATCAAAAGTTCACTACTTTGGAAGAACGAGTGCATGGAATGGCGGATAGTTTGAGTCGCCTGGTGGAATTGCTCCGACAACCACCTCCAGCTCAGGTAGCTGATGCTGGGAACCAACAAGCGCTGTAGGAGGCAGTGCACCAACAGTCTGCCAAGAAAAAGGCTGTAGTAGAGAAAACAGCTCCGTTGGTTCTGGACCCTGCCAAAAGGAAAGCTCCAGCCACGGAGGCGCTGAAAAAGGTGCATTCCCGGCACCGAAGATCGGTCGAACAACTTCGACTGGGCGGTAACAACCGGAGGAAGGAACATTCGGTCCACCAAAGGATTGGATAAAGAGTGGCGAAGTCCTTTCGGACACAATCAGTCCGAAGTAGCCAGCCGAGGAGTATAACACGAGGGTCATCCACCCGACACCCCCCCCCCCAAAAAAAGTTCTAAGTGCCTGTACGGCGGGATACGACTTGGGAACGGATCTCAGAGATGTGATCAACCAACACCGAAAAGAGACAGGGTGTGACGGAGTCGAGGCACAACCTTGGCTGGCCCAACTTTGTCTCCTCTAAGACCAGTTGGGGAGAATGAAGAAGGCACAGGACCAAGACAGACTGGACCTGGACAGCCTTGTCGACCAGGTCGATCCCCGCTTTACCGACGAGATCATGGAGGAGTGCGTCCCATCCAAATTCAAACTCCCTTGCAATCAAAGATTACGTTGGGTTTATAGATCTCGTCAAGCATCTGGACTCCTACCGGGCATGGATGGAGCTACATGGAGTCTTGGACGCAATCAAGTGTCTAGCGTTCTCATTCACGCTCGCTGGACCAGCTCGAAGATGGTTCAGGCAACTGAAGCGTAAGTCCATTGCCTCCTTTACGGAGCTGGCCAGGGCGTTTATCACCCAGTTTCTAGGAGGGCAAGATCAGAAGAAGACGGTCACACATTTGCTGACCGTGAGGCAAAGAAGCCAATAGACCATTTGGGAGTACATTGCCCACTTCAAGAGCGAGGCGCTGGACGTTGAAGGGTATTCCGACAGTATAGCTCTCGTAGCAGTCGTCGCTGGACTCGGGATGAAAAATTCTTGTGGTCACTGGGGAAAAAGGTACCACTCACTTATGCCGAGTTGCTCACTAGGACACAAGAATACATTAGTGCAGGGGAGCTGGTTAACTCTAGAGGAAGTAGAGAAGAAAGGCGCTCCCTTCCAAAGCGCAAAAAGTCTGACAGCCGTCGCGAGGCTGATCACAAGGAATCACGAAAGCGAAGGGCGGAAGAGTGTCCAATGAAAAAAGAAAAGGTCGAATGGCGAGGGGTACCCCTAAGTCGGTTCGAGAGATACACTCCCTAGGCCATTCCCGTAGATCATATCTTGATGGAAATTCAAGATAAGGAGGAGGTGAAGTGGCCAAGCCGTATTAAGGCAGGGTCCAACAAAAGGAACAGAGGCAAATACTGCATATTCCACCGGGACCATGACCATGCTACCTCGGACTGCTACGACCTGAATGAGTTCATAAAGTCCCTCATCCGAAGAGGACGGTTGGATAAGTACGTGGGTAAAGGTGAAAAAGTGTCTGAGTTCCCTAATAAGAAAATGGGAGGCGAAAAAGTCACCACCGCCTCTAGAGATCAGAACCATTATCGAAAGGCCGGTTAGTGGAGGGTCCAACCGAAGTTGGAAGGACAAAGTGAGGCAGGCCAGAGGAACCCTAAGGGGTGAAGAAGTGCGGATAATGGAAGCGGCGGACAAGAACCTGAGCTTCACTGCTACGGAGGCTGCAGCACTACACTAGCCGCACAACGACGCCTTACTGGTGTCCCTGACCATATCCAACATCCGTGTCAGAAGGATCCTCATTCATGGAGGCAGCTCTGTGGATGTGCTATCGGTGAAAGCTTACGACGCTATGAAATTGGGAAGGAAAAGCTCAAACTGAATTTGACGCACGTAGTCGGATTTGGCGGGAGCACTTTGATCCCTTAAGGATCGGTTGAGCTTCTAGTGACCTAGGGCGAAGGGGATAACATAGTCCTACACTTCATCAATTTCTCGGTGGTGAACGACAATTCCGCTTACAACGCAATATTAGGGAAACCTACAATTCATGGAGTGAAGGCTGTCGCGTCAACCTACGACCAGGTGATAAAGTTCCCTACTCCTATAGGGGTGGGCCAAGTCAGAGGTGAATAGCTGTCCTCGAGAGAATGCTACCACACAGCTCTACGGGGCATGGTAAAAAGTCCCTAAAAATGAAGGCTGTTGAAAGGGGACCTACGCTTGGTGAGGCTATCCAAAGAACGACACCTGTGGGGGTACATACCAAGTAAGTACTCGGGTCCCAATGTGCCAAAGTCGACACTTTGGCAAGTCAGAAACCGCCTGTGAAGTTAAGGCAAACAAGACCGTGCCGGTGAAAGGTCGTAGACGAGTCTAGCTTCCTCACCAAACTGCTGCACGAAGTCAATCAGTTGACACTAATTTCTCTTACAACAGTAAAGTCCTCCATGTTTAGAGCGATTTAACACTTGAAAAAGTTCTTACGATAGATTGTAATTCAAGTTATTAATGAATAAAATTGTTGTTTTTCTTATTCTGGTCATCTTAATTTAAGTATATTGATCTTATTTTCATAAGCTTAAATTGGGGGTATATGAGATAGAGAAGAAAGAAGCAACAAAAAATTTCATCATTTCATTTCAAGGAAAAAGTTCATGAGTTACAACTTAGGCGAAAAAGTAGAAACTACAATATAAAGTGTTAGAAAGTAAAAAGTACTACAAGGTAAAAAGACTGCAATGTAGAAATCATCAAGGCCCTCCAGAGTTGCGCCTGCTGAAAGATGGTCAAACAGGTCCGGCTTGGGTAGGTGATGTCCTTGCTGAAAGAGCCTGAATTCTGTCAGGCGATGTGAGAATCAAAGCAGGCGGCCTGGGCTGGATCACTAGGAAGTACGGACTTGCAGGCTTTTAGGGAAGGGTCGGCGACTCTCTCTGCTGTGCTGGAACAAAGTGACAGAAAGAGAGGAAGAAGGTTACCATAGCTAACCCCTTCTTAGATTCGGCCCAATGCCCAGCCAATGGCAGCCTCGCCGGCATTGTTTTCCAAAATCACAAAGGCAGGAGAACCTTCCACAAGGTTAGCCAAGTACGTAGTATTCTTGAGCTTCCCTTCAGCAGAGTCCAATATCGCCAAAGGAGGGCGATCGTAGCCAAGTCATCTTGACGTGCGCGGGCAGCTAGATTCCGAGCTGTTTCGGCAGAGGTGTGTGAGGCAGCTAAGGCAGCCTCGGCGACTCGCTAAGCTTCCCGAGCCTGTGCCAGTTCCCACTTGGGCTTGTTAGTACTAGTAGACAAGAAACAACGGGCTTGACGCAAGTCCTCCGAAAGGTGGCGAGAAGCTGAAGCAAAGTGCATGAATGCCTGAAAAAAGAAACCAAGGTACAAGTTAGTATGCGTACTAAAGTCAAAATATAGCTGTGGAAAGTAGCGGTGTTATACCTCGTGCATCAGATGAGTCCACTTTTTCAAAACCTGGGAAGCATCTCATAGAGGAAAAGTAGCTGTGGAAGACCCCACTTCATTCCACAAGTTGGAAACCAGAATCTTTTCCTCTTGCGAGTCCAAGGTAGGACATTGTGGTACCCGAAAGACTCGGAAAAGGATGAGACCCGAATGAAGGACAAGGGAGCCAATACCGACCCCCGGAGGTCTGCCAAATGGAGGTCATAACCCCCTGGAGGTCGGCCAAGTCCATTTCTGACCCCTCGGGGTCGGCCAAACAAGTCTGACACCTTCAAGGGTCGGCCAAGGAAGGCCAGGACCCCCTCGGGGTCGGCCCTTGCTGCCTTACCCTTCTCGGGTCCGGCAACGAGTAGGTCTATCCGAGTGGATGGGCCATGGAGGTCACGACTCTCCGAAGAGTCGACCAAGTCCAAGTAACGTTTGAAAGCGTTGCACCTGGTGGCGTCGCCCGTTAAAACGATTAGGTCGGCCCCATTGGATCGACCGTGGAGGTCAGGACTCTCTGAAGAGTCGATCGAGTTTAGAATCAAAGCTGTTACACCTCCAAAGGGTAACGTCTAGGAGTTACGTCAGTATTCATACTCGGCTTAATGGTGAACGTTTCTAACGGACGACCGTTATATCGACATAAGTGAGCCGTAGCGGTTACAAGGCCGGCGGCTATAAAAGTCAAGTCATTTCTCCCTTTCAAGGGGAAATTCCTAAGCTAAGTATTCTTAAGCTATTCCTAAGTTCCAATTTTACTCTCCCTAAATCTGTTTCTGACTAAGACATCGGAGGCCCTATGGCTCATACCACACTGTGTCCTAAAATTCGTTTTTTTTGCAGGCCTTTTCGTCCTCAGCTAAACAAATTCACTGTGGATATCCGTTGACCATTTTTTGGCATCAACAAAACTAATGATTCATATGTATACTAAATAAAAATAAATAGTAAATAATAAAGTTTTTTTTATTAATAATCTCAATTGTTCAATTATTGATTATTATAAAATCAATTGCTAACAAATTTTGATGTTAAGTGAAGTAAAAAAATTAAAATGATTTGATAATTGATTAAACAAAAAACAATCAAAATCATAAAATGTATGTTTATAAAAATACATTAACATAAATAATTAAATTATTTATATATAGAACATGGTATATATATATATATATATATATATATATATATGGTAAATAATACATTTTAGAATGAAGTCAAGAAATGAGTTAAGCCCACAGATAAAACAAATAAGGTCGGCTTAGTTTTAGAAACTAAAGGTCTAGTTTACCATATTGAGGCTTAAACAAATTTGTTTAAGTATGAACAGGACCAAAATTAACCAAACCATTATTGCATAAGTTGAACCGGAGGCTTGAAACTTGTTGGACCGTTTAAGAATGAACGGTCGTGATGAATGTGGTAGATTTCATCAATGGCCATGATTGCACCACTCATCCCTTCAGTTGTCGGTCTTGTTTCGCATGCCCTCCACGTAGCTGGCACGCCTTCTTCTAGAACAAAACCCTATATTTCCTTCTTCTCTCTTTATTCTTCGTTCTGCATGCTCCCTCTTCACAAAAGAACAAAGTTCTGCCTTTTTCACACCAGGACTTTGTTTTCCTTCAGCACGACTTTGAGTTTGGTCCTTTTATGATTGATCTTTGCCAAGATGGTAACATCTCTTCCTTTCAATTCTTGTCTCTTCTTATTTTCTTTTCTTGCTTTCTTCTTCTAATACGAGTTTTAATTTCTTTGTGTGCAAGAACAAAAATAATCGTATATGTTAGAAGAGTAGAGAGTAAAAGATTAACACAATTGATTTTCGTGGTTCAGCAAACAGTGCCTACATCCACGGAGAAGAACCACATTTATTTCTTTATTTTTATTCATCATTTTCCATAACTACATTCACATCTCTACTCTAATCTTAACTAAGTAAATGTATGTTCAATTTATACAAGCTTAGTTAAAGCCTTAGGTGGTCACTGCCTTAGTTAGGTCATCAGCAACATTGTCTTCTATTTCAACCTTCTTTACTGAGACTTTTCCTTCTTTAACCACATCTCTGACAAAATAATGTTTTACATAAATGTGTTTGTACCTTCCATGAATCTGTTGGTTTTTGGTTAAGTGAATAGCACTTTGTTGTCCCAAAATTACTCCACCTCTTTCTGTAAATACCCAAGCTCTTCTAGGATTCCTTTTAGCCAAATAGTTCTTTACTTGCCTCTGTAGCTGCTATGAATTCAGCTTGTGTTGTTGACACTGCCACCAAAGATTGCAAGTTTGACTTCCAGCTTACCTAGGTTGTCGCCAAATAGGAAAGCATAACCAGTTAGTAACCTCCTCTTGTCCAAATCCCCACCATAATCAGAGTCCACAAACCTTTTTAGTTCTAGTTTGTAAGTGATAGGAGATTTGTAGAGAAGTTCTTTTTCTCTAGAACCATTTAGGTATCTCAATACCCATTTAGTTGCCTCCTAACGTGATTTGTCAGGGTTTCCTTTATATTTGCTTACCAGGCTTGAGTAGTGAGATATATCTGATCTTGTGCAGACCATTTGGTACATTAGGCTCCCAATAGCATTAGAGTAAGGTACTTTGCTCATAGCTATTTTACCCTACTAGTCTGAAGGTGGGTCTTTGGCTGACAACTTAAAGTGTTGAGCAAGTTGTGTGCTCACAGGCTTTGAGTTCCGCTGTTGTTTCAACTCATTCAAATCTTCCAACAGTTTTCCAGCTATTAACATGTCATCTACATAGAGTAACAGATATATATAGTTACCTAATTCTAACCTTTTATAGTAGACACAAACATCAAACTGACTTCGGTAGAAGCTAATCCTTAGTATAAACTCATCAAACCTCTTATACCAGCACCTTGGTGCTTATTCGAGTCCATACAAAGACCTTTTGAGTTTACAAACAAGAGATTTATGTTTTCCATTAATGAAACCATCTGGTTGATCCATGTATAGCACTTCTTTTAGATTACCATGTAGGGAAGCAGTTGTTACATCCATCTATTCTAACTCTAGGTTTTCACAAACTACTATTGCAAGCAAAATTCGAATAGAAGTGTGCTTTACAACTGGTGAAAATATTTCAATGTAGTTAATTCCCTCTTTCAGTTTAAAGCCCTTTGCAACTAGTCTGACTTTATACCTGACTCCTCCATCAGACCCAATTTATTTCTTTTAAGAATCCATTTACAAGGAATAAATTTCTTTCCTTTAGGAAGTTCAACTAAGTCCCAAGTGTTGTTCTTCTTAAAAGAATGCATTTCACTCTTCATTACTTGTAGCCACTTAGTCTTTTCCTTACTTGCTAGCACTTCTTCAAACGTTTGAGGTTCATCCTCAAAATTGGACAAGCCATCTACAAGATCAACTTGAGCATACCTTGCAGGAGGTCTGGTTTACCTTCTAAGTCTCTATGCTCTTATGGCTGAACCAGAAAGTTGTTCTTCTTGATCAATAGTCCATGAGCTCTCTTGAGGAGCTCTGGGTGAACTCTCTGGTTCTTCTTCTGTTTGAGAACTTTGTCTGAAGTGGCTGACTTCTCTTACAATCTCCACTTTAGGACTAGAACTTTCCTTGATTACAAAAGTCTTCTCCCCTTCATTAGATGAACTCATATAGAGCTAATCTTCTTTGAATGTTTCATCTTTGCTAGCCAAACACATCTTGTCTGTGAAGTCCTATAGTTTTAAGTCCTTGGTTACTTAAGAATAGCCTAGAAACATTCATTTTATGGCCTAGGCTTCAGCTTTCCCTGTTTTCTGTGAATGCATGTTGTGCAGCCAAAATTTTTTAGGTTAGATAGATTAGAGAGTACCTTTGACCATTTCTCCAATGGAGTTTTGTAGTCTAGGATAGTTTTAGGACTTCTGTTAATGGTGTAAACAGCTGTAGCAGCTGCCTCTACTCAGAATTCTTCAGCAATCTTTGCTTTAAAGATCATGCACCTTACTCGTTCAAGTATGGTTCTGTTCATCCTTTTAGCAACTCTATATTGTTGAGGAGTGTTAGGAACTGTCCTGTGTCTTGTAATTCCTATCTTCGAACAAATGGTTATCAATTCATTGCTTACAAATTCTAAACCATTATCAATTCATTACTTTACCATTTTAGATGTCTGAAGTTCAACTTTAGTTTTCCATTCAACAAATTTAGAAAACGTTTGATCCTTAGACTATAGGAAATAAATCAATACCTTTCTAGAATAGTCATGAATCAAGGATAGAAAGTCCCTTGCACAACTCCAAGAGGATCTCTGTGCTGGTCCTCACATATCGGCATGTACATAGTCCAGTATAGCTCTAGTATTATGCTCCCATCTTAAGAATTTGACCCTCTTGGCTTTGCTAAATACACAGTGCTCACAAAATCTCAACCTCTTGGTTCCTCTGTTTGTTATCACCCCTTGTTTAGTCAGCTCAACTAGACCTTATTCATTGATATGTGACAACCTTGTATGCCATAACTCCAAGTCTTCTAGTTTTAAAGATTGTGCCACTAGTGCATAACTTGGCACTACTATATTACTCAAACAGTACAAGCCATTGTGCCTTTTTCGACAAATGACTTCCTTGCTTTCCTTTAGAATTTGAAGACTTACACCTTTTACAATAAAAGTGCATCATTGTTCATCTAGCATTTCTAAGGAAATAAAGGTTCTCCTTATTTTAGGTACATATCTAACCTTCTTCAGTATGACTTCTCTATTGTCTTGGAGTTTTCGAACTACTGAGCCAATTCCAATCACCTTGCAAGCATGATTGTCTCTCATGTAAACTTAGTCTCTCTCTCATGATTTATAGTCAATAAATCATGCCTTGTTTAGGTCATATAGTAGGGACACCCTAAGTCTAGGACCTAGTCTCCCTTGCTATAAGTTTTCTTTTCCATGGGTTGAAGTTGTCTACAACCAACACTTCAGAATAATTTGTTCCTCTTTCACAAACAGTAGCTTCTGTTTTGTTATTCTCCCTTGAGGAATTACCTCTGTACTTACAATCCATCTTGTAATTGGTGTTCTTCTTGTAGTGATTCTTCTTATAGTAATCCTTCTTAGAGTTTCTCTTTTAGTCATCATTTTTCTCAGGACAATCCTCTTAAAATATCCCTCTCTATGGTATAGAAAACATTTCAATGTTGCTTTGTCTTTTGATCCTTTGTAGGAGTCCTTAACATACTTATGTCTCTTCGAATAGTTATTGCCTCTTTAATACAACAGTTCAGCTCGTCCAACTAACTTATTCTCAATCTTTATTTCAAGTTCCATGCACTTCAAGACAATGATCACAGTGTCAAGATTGAGTCTCTTCCATACTTCATAGCAATTTTAACATCTTGAAGGTGTCATGAAGAAAATTTATAGGATTGCTACTTCACTCTCTATACTTAAATTTTCCACTGAACTTGTAAATTCAGATCTAAGTTTCTTGAATTCATCAAAGTTTTTGGTTAGGCTCTTGGATGAATTCATTTTAAACGAAAACAATCTCTCCCTTACATAGAGTTTATTAAGAAGATCTTACGTATCAAAAATAGTGTGTAGTTTAAACCATACCTTGTAGATTGAATCATCATTTATTACTTGCCTGAAAACTTGATCACTTAGATTCAGTATTATCGTTGTACTCGCAATATCTTCCATTTCCTTCTTGCTTTCTTCTATGATTGAGGATGACTCCTTCGAGGGTGCTTGAATGGCTCTTACAACCTTTTGAGCTATAAAAAATATCCTTATCTTCTTTGCCTAAAGTGTGAAGTCTCCTGAGCTATTGAATTTTTTGATCTCGTACTTGGTTGAGGTTGCCATCTTCTTGAGATCACACTTTCTCAAATAACTTCTTTTTTGAAAGCTTACTCCTCTATTTCTTGATTTCTTGTAGCCTTCTACTCACCTGAGAACCGGAGCTCTGATACCAAATTGTAGTCAAAAAATGAGTTAAGCCGACAAGTACTACTAATAAAGCTTGCTTAGTTTTAGAAACTAAAGCCCCAGTTTAACATACTGAGGCCCAATAAAATTTGTTTAAGTATGAACCGGACCAAAATTAACTAAACCTTTATTGCACAAGTTGAACCAGAGGCTTGAAACATGTTGGACAGTCTAAGAATGAACGTTCGTGATGAATGTGGTAGATTTCATCAGTGGCCAAGATTGCGCTGCTCATCATTTCAACTGTCGGTCTGGTTTCTCATGCATGCCCTCCACGTAGCTAGCACTCTTCTTCTCAAATAAAACCCTATGTTTCTTTCTCTCTTCATTCTTTGTTTTGCATGCTCCTTCTTTAGAGAAGAACGTTCCACCGTTTTCACATAAAAACTTTGTTCTCCTTCAGCAAGACTTTGATTTTGGTCCTTTCATGATCGATCTTTGCCAAGAAGGTAATATCTCTTCCTTTCAATTCTTGTATCTTCTTATTTTAATTTATTTCTTTCTTCTTCTAATATAAGTTTTTAATTTCTTTGTATGCAAGAACAAAAATAATCATATATATTAGAAGAGTAGAGCGTAAAAGCTTAACACAATTGATTTACGTGGTTCGACCAACAGTTCCTACATCCATGAAGAAAAACCAGGTTTCTTTCTTTAATTTTGTTAATCATTTTTCCATACATACATTCACATCTCTACTGCATTCTTAACTAAGTAAAAGTATGCTGAATTTATACAGGCTTAGGTAGAGCCTTGGGTAGTTAGAACTTTAGTCGGTTAGAAGCTTGTTACAAGAATTAGTTATGGAGCGGTATAGGCATCTGTTTTCTTTATACTGTCAGTAGTTTAGGAACAACAAACATCAACCTATAATACTTTGCTCAAAAGACCTCTCATAAGACATTGAGCATGTGTGAGTAGTATAGGTAAGCTGGATTTACCTATACTTTAGTCTTGTTTAGTGAGAGAATCTTTCAAATCTTGGATAGTTAATTCGAAAGACATTTAACATGTGTGTTCTTCATTTAAGGGAAATGACTATTGGGAGCAATTAGTTACTAGGATAATAGTTCTGAAGGATATGACTCGAGAAGTTGTTACAAACATAGTAGTTAGAAATGACGAGGGCTATATTATAACAAACGGCAAAGAATTTATACGGAATCCACTACATATCTTTGGCATCTTAGATTTAGTCACATAAACTTTAATAGGATTGAAAGGTTAGTAAAAACTGGTTCTTTAAATGGATTAGAGACATGACTTTACCTGTATGTGAATCTTTCATTGAAATAGAGATGACCAAAGTGCTTTTCATAACAAAGAGAGCTAGAGCCAATCAAATCTTATAACTTATACATTCAAACTCGTGTAGTTTGATGAATGTTAAAGGTCGGGGAGAGTATGAGTACTTTGTATCCTTTATGGATGACTATTCGAGATATGAGAGACTCTTGAAAAGTTCAAGGAATTTAAAGATGAGGTTGAGAACCTATTAGATAAAATAATTAAAACACTGTGATCGTATAGTGGTGGAGAGTATATGGACTTAGAATTTCAAAAATACTTGGTAGAATATGGAATAACATCACAACTCTTAGCCCTTGAAATGCGTTACTGCAATGGAGTTTTAGAGAGGTGAAATAGAACCCTTTCAGAAACGATTTGGCAAATAATGAGCTTTGCTCAACTACCAATATCGTGTTGGGAATAAGCACTGGAGATCGCGTTTAATATTTTGAACATGGTGCCATCAAAGAGTGTCTTAAAGACACCTTATGAGTTATGGATATGGCATAAATGTAGTTTATGCCACTTTAGGAATTGAGAGAGTTTGACATATCATGTGCTAACTACAAAATCGAAGAAGTTAAAACCATGTTCGAAGTTATGCCTATTCGTAGGATATCCCAAGGGAACGAATGGAGGTTATTTTTACCACCTAGATGAGAATAAAGTCTTTGTTTCAAGAAACACAACATTCTTAGAACAGGATTAAGTTAGAGACCATAAACCTCGATCAGCAGTAATGCTAAAATAAATTTTATAATGCTACGATTCTTACAACAAGGGTTTTAGAAAGAAGGTCAATTAGGGTTGTTGAGCTCACTAGCATGGATGTTAGGCACTAATTAGCTATGATAGTTGATAAATCCTTGAGATTCGATAGTCAAATCCCGCCAGTCAGGAAAGTCGTCTGCCTCGATGCAGTAGAAGGATTAGGAGTAATCTGATTCCCTATACAGATGTCTTGAAGACACTAAACATTATCCAAGATAATTGTGGAGATCCTCTATCTTTTGAAAAATGGATAAAGCCATAAACCTAGAAATAGAGTTGATGTACTATAATTCACTCTAGTTACTTGTAGATAGACTAAGAGATGTTATGTATATATGGTGCAAGTGGATGTATAAGAGAAAAAAGGGTGTAGAAGGGTAGGTGCAAACCTTCAAGGCTAGACATGTAACAAAGGGTTTCACTCAAAGACAAGGAGTGGTTATGAATAGACCTTATCCCTTCTTGCTGTGTTAAAGTCTATTGGGATCCTTCTTATGCTTTGCCTCATATTATGTCTATGAGATATGGAAGATACATGTCAAGACTGCATTTTTTAATATGAATCTTGAAGAGAAAATCTACATGAACAAACAAGAGGGGTTTATGTTCAAGGAACAAGAGCAAAAATTTTGCAAACTTGTTAAATCCATTTATGGATTAAACACAAGTGTCTGGGTTTTGGAACAAGAGATTTGATGATGTGATCAAATCATATGGCTTTAAGCAGACGTTGATATTGTTGTATGTAGATGACATCTAACTCATTGCGAATACTGTGAGGACTTTTACAGATATCAAGCAGTGGCTAGCTAATCACTTCTAGATGAAGGATTTGGTTAACACTTCGTGCGCTCTTAAGATCCAGATTATAAGGGATCGGTCTAAGAGAGCTACAGCCTTGTATCAGACACCATATATTGACAAGATGCTGGTCAGATATGCGATAAAAGATACCAAAATGGGCCAATTATCTTTTAGACACAGAATCTCATTCTTTAAGGAAAACAGTCCTAAGACACCTCAAGAGGTTGAGGAAATGAGACAGATACCCTACGCATCAAGGGTTGGAAGCTTGATGTATGTTATGTTGTGTACTAGATCTAACATATGCTACGTTGTAGGCATTGTTAATAGATATCGGTCAAATCGAGGTTTGGATCATTACACATTGGTTAAGAATATACTTGAGTATGAAAAGATAACAAAAATCTTTATGTCTGTGTACGATCCTAAAGATTTGATCTTTACTAGGTACGTAGACTGTAATTTTGAAATAGATAAGAACCCTAGAAGATCTATACCAGGACCAATCTTCACTCTTAACCGCATAGTTGTGGTTTTAAGAAGCTTCAAGCAGGGATGTATCATAGACTCCACTATAGAAGCTGAGTACGTGGATGCTTATGAAGTAGCAAAATAGGCAGTATGATTGAGAGACTTCCTAGTAGGTTAGGAAATGGTTCTAGGGATGGATAAGTCAATCACTTTGTATTGTGACAATGACAAGGCTGTGGCTAATTCTAAGGAACCTATAAGCCATAACAAAAAAAAGAATATAAAGAAGAAATATCACCTCATTAGAGAGATATTGTATAGAGGCGAAGTGATTGTCACTAAAATTGATACAATTGACAATATTGCTTATCCTTTTACAAAGGCTCTCCTGGTCTGAAGCAAGTATGCGACTTGGTGTTTTGGCTAAACATGTAATAGTCGGAAGGGCTTTAGTGAAAATAGAAGACTGTTAGGAGATGTGCCTTAAAGGCCTAGTAGTTTGTATATTTAAGAACAAGCATTTAATGTTTCACATGAATGTTATTTTTAGTTATAAATAAAATTTATTATTTTTTTATAAATTGTGCATTTAATATTCAAACGTCACTGTCATAGGGGGAACTCCATCTAAGGAAAGAGCTTAGTTAATTATTGAGCCTTATCGCATTAATTGGATTAATGTCGATATACCCTGGGTTATTTAGATGATTACTTGGATAAGTATTTGGGACATACAAGTAGATATAGTTCCAAGTTTATAACCTAAATCCTAGTAACACTATCTTCTACATTGTATGAACGAAGGCTAGGGTGTCTAAGTCTTGGTAACACTATTGGTACGGCCCGCTTTAGAAGAGTTTCTAACGACAAGACCCTGGTCGTTCACATTTAGACATGTGAATGGGGTCGCTTATGTGAAAATATTATCTTACATTAGATGAGACAAGAAGTTTTATGATCGAGCTAGTAATTTCATTATAGACTCGCATTGACTATTTCTCTATGAATGATTGTATGTTGATGTGGTCTTAATCCTAAGTGTGTAGCGAACTTCTCCTATATGAAAGTTTCATTTGATATGCATGGTTAAGACGAATCAAACAATACTTGGTCAATAAGTATCCCATGTTGGAGATTTTCATATTAAGTTGCTGGGAACACAATGTCACAAGAAGAAATTCACTCATTCCCTAAAATTGAAGAAGAAGTAGAGTTGTTCCCTTAATAACTTTTTTCGGAGCTTGAACAAAGGGATCTTGCATCTCATTGGTTTGATAGGACATTTGTTTATAGCAAGACTATAAACAACTTGTTCATTAGAACAATTAGTGGAAGTTAAAGAGAAAGATGTAATCATAGAGGTAGAATGGATATTTTGACCTAACTGTGAATTACGAACAAGCTAGTGAAAGATCATATCACACATGACCGATTATATACGTGGACACTAACTTGTCCTATAGTTTAATAAGCCTTATATTAGCGAGGATGGATTAGATCCCAAGTCATTGTAGCTTTTAACCTAGTGGTCCACTGGTCCTTAGACTAGCTCGTAAGTTATGGTACATTGTTTCATTAGAGAATGAATTTGAGAAGTTCAAATTTAAGTATTAATAGTATGGGACATAATTAGTAGGAGTATTAAGTTTAATAATTAAAATTACTTAAATAATATATTGAAAAAATATAATTATGAGATAATTATCGAGTTATGAATTGTAAATATGTTGGATATATTGAGTTAATAATTATTGGATAATTATTATTAAGTTTGGGAAATATAAATTGATATATTGGACATATTAATTTATTTAATACTCATTGGATAACTATTAAATGGAAAATATTAATTAATATGTTGGACATATTAATTGAATTAATAATTATTGGAGAATTCTTAATGTAGAGAATTAGTATATTGGGTATATTTATTGTAGAGATTGATTTAATTAACATTATTATTCAAATATATATATATATATATATATATATATATATATATATATATATATGAGAGATATATTGGCCACACTCGCAATTCTCTCCCCATAAATTGGAGAAAGAACAATCGCTCCCTAAAAAAGTATGAAATTCGAATTTCATCTTCTAATTTCGGAAAATCTTTGATTTTTTTTCCAATATCTTTTAATGTTAGATATTCAAAGATATTATTTTTTTTAATTTAAATATTCACTTTTCTACTATAAATAGAGGCATTGAAGGTCTTCATTCTCATCCTCTCAGTTCAAAGTAACCTAATTCGCAAATTGAAAAACCCTTTGAGAATTGAGTCATCTTTTTCCTCTTGAGTTAAAACTCTTTCCAGCTTTATTTCTATAAGAAGCTTCCCACAAGACACACAGTGTAGTGTTACAGATAGAGCCTAAAATATTGGAGGATTCAACCAAAAACGGTTTAGAGACAATTTGTTCGTGACCTTCTCAACATAAAGACCCGTCATAATTATTCAAAGGCGTCAACCAATGTAAGTTATTTATGTTTTTCCAACAAAAATTAATTACCTATGGGTTGCATGTAGATTAATCAATAAATAATTAGTTTGAGGGGTCTTAGGACTGTTTTCGTCTCATTTTCTTAACCTCTTGAGGGGTCTTAGGACTTTTTTCCTTAGACAACGACATTTCATGTAAAAAAGGTAGTCTGCATTTCTTGGAATCTCTCATCGCATACCTGACAAGCATATTGTCAATATAAGATGCCTGAAATAGGCTAGCGTTCTCTTAGACTGATACATTATTATCTAGATCCCAAGAACGTATTTGATATCAGTTAATACACTTATATCATTCACAATGAGTAAGAGATCATCTACATATAACAATATAAATGCTACTTTCTTGCCAATGATCTTTTTGTAAACTTAAAGTTCATCAACATTTTGCTTCAAACCATATGATTTGATCACATCATTAAATCTTTTGTTCTAAGAGCTGGACGCTTGTTTCAATCCAAACGTGAATTTAACAAGTTTGCAAAACTTTTGCTCTTGTCCCTTGGATACAAACCCTTCTAGTTGGTTCATGTAGATTTCCTCTTCAATATTGTCATTTAAAAATGCAGTCTTGATAAAAATATCTATATATACTTTAAGATAGCAATATGGGATAAGGTCTATTAAGTGAAGCCCTTTGTTACAAGTCAAGCCTTAAAGTTTTGCACCTTCCTATCTGCACCAATTTTTTTTTTGTAAATCCATTTTCACCCAATTGGCATTACATCCTTTTGTACATCTATAAGTAACAAAACTGAACTAAAGTACATTGACTTTAGTTCGAGGTTCATGGCTTTTATCCATCATTCGAGGTCAATATCCACCATTATCTTTCCAAAAGACAGAGAATCTTCAATATTATCTTTGATAACGTTCATTGTCTTTAAGACACTTGTATAAGGAACCAGATTACTCCTAATCCTTCCAGTACTTCGCGGCAGAAAATTTTCTTGTGTTTTCACAAGCAAATTTCAATGATTCATCAACTATCCTTGCTAATGAGTTTCCAGCATACAGTGTTGGAGAGCTTTCAACAACCCGTGTTAACATTCTTGCAACAACATTTGTTGTAGAATCTGTAGCATTATTTTAAGGTAATTCCTTCAACACTACTATCGATTGAGATTTATGGTCTTTGACATAACTCTCTTATAAGAATGTTACATTTTTCGACAAAAAGACTTTATTCTAATTTGGTTATCAAAATAAGCCCTCTTGTTTCTTTGGGATAGCCTACGAATAGGCATATTTTTTAACTTAGTTGTATGTTCTTGAGACTCGTAGTCAGCACACAGGCCGGACGGTCCCAAATCTTAGAGTAAACTACGTTTTTGTCATTTTCACAAAATATATGGTATCTCCAAGACACTCTTTGTGGGTAACATATTCAAAATGTATAACTCATTTTTCAATGCGTATCCCCAAAACGATATCGGCAGTTGAATAAAACTCATCATCGATAGAACAATTTTCAGAAGGATTATATTTCTTCTTTCTAAAATTCTATTATGTGGAGGTGTTTCAGGTGTTGAGAGTTGGGACATTATTCCATGTTCTACCGATTAGTTTTGGAATTCCAAGTTCATTTACTCTTTAACATGATCTGATCACGTCTTAATTATTTTATCTAATTGATTCTCAACCTCAACTTAATCTCCTTGAAGTTTTTAAAAGTCTTAAATTTATGATGCAAAGTGTACTCATATATTGAGTAATCATCCATAAAGGATACAAAGTACTCATACCCTCCTCGACTTTTAACATTCATTCGATCGCAGAGGTTTGAATGTACAAGTTCTAAGGGTTTTTTGTCCCTAGCATCCTTTGCTGTAAGAGAATCTTTTGGCCATCTTGTCTTCTATACAAGATTCACATACATGTAAAATGTCCAGCTCTATCCCACTTATAGAATCATTTTTTATTAAACTTTCAATCCTATTGAAGTTTATGTAACCTAACCTTAAATGTCAAATATATGTATTTGATTCATGAGAAATTCTTTGTAGTTTGTTCTTTCTACTTTTATCCGTAGGCATTTCTGAATGTTATATTTGAAACAACTTTTCTAGTCCAAACCTCTAAAACTATTATCCTAGTAACTAATTACACCTAATAGTTATTTCCCATAAATAAAGAACAGACACGTTCAATGTCTCCTAAACAAGACTCAAGTATACGTAAATCAAATTTACCTTATCAATTTTCTTCATTTCTTTCTACTTACGACAATTTCTTTTCTAATGGCCAAACTTATTACAGTGAAAACATTTTTCATCATTCTTGGTCTTTACTATTTTTACTTTTGGGCGCGTCGTGTTTTTTCGATCATCTATTTTTATGTTTAGCCTTTGAGGTGCAACTTCTGAGCAATGTTCTTGAACTACAGGCTCCTGAATAAAACATCTTAGAGGCAACACCCGTCTTAAACATTTAGTTCAAATATAAGAATAAAATTTCGCATTATAGGACCTGTCTATTATAGCCTTATTCATTTATGCAGAATCGAAGTGCATAATCTTTTTGGGAATATTGTTTCGAATCGACGTCCCCACCTTCTCTTTCACATTATGAATTATTAACCAAGGCATCACGCTTTCTTTAACACAAAGACTACTCATACATCCAATGTAGAGATTCCATCTTGTCATAAGTCATGGGCATGCTCTTAGGCTTCTTGGCTGAGACGTCTGAGACGTACGCAAACATATAAGCTCAACCTTTTCATTGGCACCATGCCAATGAACATGCATCTAGAGAATATTATACGTTCCATAGGCTACAAGATTTGGAGGACCATCCTCTATTAGAACAAGCTTCATGTCGTCCAAAAACAAAAACCATGTTGATATTATTTTTCTAAATATTATAGATTTTCTTCATTTAAATTGTAACTAGACAATATTATATTAGTGATTAAGGCATGTTGTCTGATAATAAGAAAAGAACATTTCAGTTTTATTAACATTTTAAAAACATCATTCATAGTATTAACATAAAAATTGATTTTAAAATGTCTCTAATTAAAATAACAAGAAACCCTACAAATATTAGTTAATGTCATAGTACAGCTACAAATGTTTAAAGCAATTGTTGTTATAGGAGAGGTCAAATCCTCTTCCCTAGCATGCAACCAGAAACTCAATGCTAGTATAACGATACTCCTTGACTAATTCTTTAATAGTCTAGCTCATCAATTTGAATCAGTGGATCTCTCTCAATGAGTGCCATCGTAGATTAGTCAAACATCGATTGAAATAATAATTTTATCCATTTCAAGAAGCTCACTCTAATATTGATCCTAGTGAACACACCGAATGGGGCAGACTAAAAAATACCCAGACGTAGCACTGCTAGAATCTCACGATGCATTTTTTGAAGGAGATTACAACATAAGTTAACGACGAACCTTCTTCCACTATCTATTGTTGAAATTTATTGTTTTTAAACATATAATTATCAAAAGAAATTTTTCGTAGATAACAAATTATAGCGTCTCTATTTATGTTATAATACTATTGTAAAAATTCTTTAAATATAATAATTTATTTCAACATAAATTATTTTCAATCATCTTACCTGATTGAAATCATCTTTTTTGTGAGTTTTGATTAAGACAATTTAACATTTTGCTATATTTAATTTTTTATTTTAAATCGTTGATTATAGATTTTTTTTTTTTAACTTATTGTTGGATTTTTAATCAGTATGACATCTATATGTATCACTAAAGGCATGCAAACTAGTAACATATAATTTAATCTAATTGACAGATTTAATTTTTAATTTATTTCTAGAAAATTTAAAATGCAATCTATTACATATTGATACACTTTCCACAAAACCTTGTGTTGAACTCTTTCGCACTATAAGACATGTTAGTGCCCACGGATATAATCGGTTATGTCATTTCACCATTCGCGAGCTTATTCGTAATTCATAGCTAGGTTAAAATGTTCGTTCTACCCCTGTGGCTACTTGTTACTCCTTAAGTGCCATTGATTCTTCTAATGAACAAGTTTTTTATAGTCACATTATACACGAATGTTACCTTGAGCCAATCAGAGGCGAGATCTCTTGGTTCAAGCCCTAAAATCAGTTCTTAAGGGAACAACTATACTTCTTCCTCAATATTAGGGAAGATGTGAATTCCTTCTTGTGACATTGCATTTCCAGCAACTCACTACGACAATCTCTAACGTGTGAGCATTATTGACCAAGCACTATTTGTGTGGTCTCACCCATGAACATCAAATGACGCCTTCAAAAAGTAAGAGATCTTAACCCACACATTGTTTATATCACATTGACATACAATCATCCTTAGCGAAGTAATTTTTGCGAGTCTATAACAAAATTACTAGCTCAATCATGAAACTTCGGGTCACGTCTTATGCAAAAACTCATTTTTGCATTGGCACACCCGCTCACATGTCTCAACATGAAGAACCAGGATCTGGTTGTTTGCAACTCTTGTGAAATGGGTCGCACCAACAATGTTACCAACACTTAGGCAGTCTAACCTTAGTTCATATACTGCAGACGTTTTAGGTTATTAACTTCGAACTATATCTACTCACATGTCCCATATATTTGTCCAAGTGTACATCGAAATAACTATTGACACATCAACATTAATCTAATTTATGCGAAAAAAAATAATTGACAATTGAATATTAAATGTTTATTTATAAAGAACAATGACCATAATTAATAACTGGAATATAGTATTAAATGCTCGTTCTTTAAATATAGACTACTAGGTCTTTAGGACACAGACCGTAACAAATACACGCTATTTGGAAGTGTAAATTGGCAAAAAAATCTCTTGGAATTCTTCTCCTTTTCGATGGATGAGACTTCCTGATACTATTTTAGAGGCCCTTGATTTTCAAATAGGATATTTTCAGTATTTACAAGTTGAACGGTTGAAGATGTTCTTTATAATGTGTTGAAGAGTGTTGTCCATTCAGAACTTTGTTTTCGCAAAGAATAGTGATGATAGAATAGATATTTTTCTAGCATGTTTTATTATGTTGTTTAAATATTACTTGTATTTATGTATTTATACTAATTTTGTATCCCTCTAAAATATTTGTTTCTAAAGAAATTGTTTTTACTATTTTATCAAGTCAATGTAGTTCATCTCCTCATAGTATGTTCATAACCAACGTGCATGGGAGTTGAAATAAGGTGACTAGTTTTACTTATTTGAAAATTGGTTTCTATTCATGCCGAAAACTGGTCAACCGATATCCACAGTACGATTTGTATTACCGATGACGAAAAGCCTGCAAAAATGAATGATTTATGGTACACTGGTGTGGTGTGAGCCATAGAACCTTCGATGCCTAAGTCAGAAAGAATTTAGAAGAGTAATTTATAGGACATTTAGAACTTAGAACGGGTTAAGAATACTTAGCGTAGTTTTTCTTAGGATTCGCCTCCCTTGAAATGAAAAATGATCTGACTTCGTATAGCAATCGGTTTTTTAACTACTACAGCTCACTTATGGGCGGCTTAATGGCCGGCCAATGGAAACATCCGTCATTAAGCCGCAAATGCATACCAGTGTAACTTCTGACCGTTACCCTTTGGAGGTGCAACGACTTTGACTCAGCAATTACTTGGACTCGGTCAATCTTTGCAGGTCCTCACCTCCACGGCCAACCCCTTAGGGGTCTAGCCCTCTCGTTGTAACGCTAGGACGCTACGAGGTGCAACATCAACAATGTTACTTGGACTTGGTCGACTTTTCCACAAGAGAGTCCTAACCACAACGACCAACCCACTCGGGCTGACCTACTGGATCGATCTCCTCAGAGGTCGACTTTAGACTCAGTAAACTATTACAAGTCCTCACCTCCACGACCAACCCACTCGGGTTCACCTACTCGTTGTAACTGGGAACACTGCGGAGGTGCAGCGTCTCCATATGTTAGTTAAACTCCATCGACTGCTAAGGGAGAGTCCTAACCTCCACGACCAATCCACTCGAACTTTCCTACTCGTTATAACCCTAGAATGCCACGGGGTGTAGCGCCTCTAAACGTTACTTGGACTCAGTCCACTCATCCACATAGAGTTCTAACCTCCAGGACCAACCCACTAAGACTAGTCTACTCGTTGCAACTTGTAACGCTGCGGGGTGTAGCGTCTCCATGCGTTACTTGGACTCGGTCGACTCGCCCAAAGGAGATTCCTAACCTCCATGACCAACCCGCTTGGATTGGTCCACTCGGTGTAACACCTGGTCATTATTAGCGGATCCAGTCGTTACTTGGACTCGATCAACTTTAGAGGAGTCCTGACGTCCACGGCTTTCCCCCTATGGGGTGTTCGCCTTCTTCTACCAACCCTGAGTGGGTCGAGGTTGTAAGGGCTGACCCTAGGGGGTCGAGGCATTCCTTGGTCGACCCTTAGAGGGTTCGAACTTACTTGGCCGACCTCCGGGGGATCGGCATGAACTTGGCCGACTCCTTATTGGTCGTGGCTTTCACTAGGCAGACCCCCAAGGGGTCGGTATTGGCGTTGTCGACTCTTTGGGGGTCTACGCCTCCATTTGACTGACCCCGAAGGAGTTAATGTTGGCTTGGCTGACCCCCAAGGGTTCGGTATGGACTTGGCCGACTCGTTGGGGGTCAATATGGAATTGGCGTCCCCGGGAGGTCGATGTTGGTTTGGCCGACCCCCTAGAGGTCGAGGCCTCAATTTGGCCGACCCCCGGTGGATCAGCGTGGACTTGGCCGACCATCCGAGGCTCAGGGTTGACTTGGCTGACCTCTAAGGGGTCGGCATGGACTTGGCCGACCCCCGGAGGGTCGTGGCCTTCATTTAGCCTACCCTTAGGGGTCGGGTTGGCTTGGCCGACCCTAGGGTTCTATCCCAGTCTTGTCGGAGTAATTCAAGATATTTTAGCCTACAACATTATTTCAAGTAACCATTTGTAATAACAAAATTAACACTTAAACTAATTTTTTAACATCCCCCGCAAGCGAAGCCGGTTTGATAGTATTGAGAGCTTAGTAGGAATGCTGGAAAAATGAGTAGTTGGAGAGCTTTGGTGAAGATGTCGGCTAGTTGGTCTTGTGACTTAGCAAATTGAACTCGTAGTTGCTTGGATAAAATTCGTTCACGAACGAAATGATGATCAATTTCAATGTGTTTAGTTCGTTGATGCTTAACCAGATTTGCAGCAAGGTACGTAGCACTCATGTTGTAGCAAAGAATAACTGGCACTGTCGACGCAGTAAAATTGAGTTCCTTCATCATGGAAGAGACCCAAAACACTTCAGCTGTTGCATTGACTAAGGCTTTGTATTCAAATTTCGCACTGGACAGAGATACGGTTTTTTGTTTAGTGGAGGACCATGATATTCAATTGGATCCAAGGTATGTACAAAAGCCACCAATGCTTCATCGATCATCTAGAACGCTAGCCCAATTAGTATCAATATAACATATCAAAAAGGTAGTAGACGAAACAATGTGTAAACCGGTAAAACAAGTGCCTTTAAGATAACGTAGTATGCGTTTAGCAGCAAGCCAATGGGTTGTTGAAGGGGCACGAAGGAATTGACACACCTTGTTAACTGCAAACAATATATCTATTCTAGTGATGGTGCAGTATTGCAGCGCACCGACTAGGCTGCGGTACATATGGGATTGGGCAAGGCTTCACCATCATTAATGGAAAAAGTGGTGCCAAAATCTATACGTGTTTCCATGGGTTTGCAAACTATCATGTTAGTGAGCATCAAATTTTTTTTGATATATTTCTTCTGCGACAGATGAAGACCTTGAGAAGAGAAACAAGCTTGTATACCTATAAAGTAGGACATGTTGCCAAGATCCTTCGCTTGGAATTGATCTCCCAATTTTGTTATATATGAAGTTAAGACTTCATTACGGGTCCCTGTTATTATAATGTCATCAATATATATCAAAATAATTACAATATCGGTACCCGTCGAAGTAAAAACATAGAGCAATCAGACTGTGCTGCGATGAATCCCTATTGCAATAAGCACGAGCTAAGTTTGTTGAACCAAGCCTGATAACTTTGTTTTAATCCATATATAACCTGATTGAGTTTGCACACATATCTAGGATAGTCTTTGTTGATGAAACCAGCCGGTTGCTCCATAATTTCTTCTTCACTTAGGTCATTGTTTAGGAAAACATTGTTAACGTCAAGTTGTTGTAGGGGCCAGTTATGACTAAGGGTTAAAGTACGAATGATCCGAATAGTTGATGGTTTAACGATAGGGCGAAAAATGTCGAAAAAATCTAACCGATGAGTTTGAGTGAATCCTTTTACAACGAGGCGAGCTTATGCTTATCAATCGAGTCATCTAGTTTCGTTTTCTAGTGAAACACCCATTTACAGCCAATTATTTTTCTATCATCAGATCTTGGGATAAAAATCTATGTGTTGTTGGAGATGAGGGCTTCGAATTCATTTCCATAGCAAGCTTCCATTCAGGGCAGGTCAAAGTCAATTTCTGTGATACCGGTTCAAAGAAGGCGAGGTTGGATGTAACACTAGAGGACCAAGCTTTTTGTTTGTAAATACCATGCTTGTCCTGAGTGATCATTAGGTGAATATTAAAGCTGAATGGCTGAGTACTGGATATGGGCCGAGGATGATTGGAAACTGATGTGGAAGTTGTTAGTTGATGTGAGGAGGAAGAATGACTTTGGTGCGTAATATTAGAAGGCTTGGTCATTATATTGGAATGAGGTGAAGTGGTTGAAAAATTAATATGTTTTAAATTAACAGATGACACGGCATTAGATGGATATTGGGAAGGAGTAATGGTTCTATTAGGAATAGGGGTTGAGATAGAGGAGATGCATGGCACATTAGGATTTGTGGGAGAATTTGTAATAAAATTGGGAGAAAAAGTGGTAGGGGAAAAGACATTTAAAAGACTGATGTGGGCCTCAAATGTGTGCAGTTGATTAGTGGACGACAGAGAACATGTTGAGGCAGTGGTATTGGGCATTGTATTTTCCAGCACTGTTCACAGGAAAGGAACGTTGGAATTTAAATTGGTCTAACTTTGGAGAAATTGGCGTGCCATTTGATAAGGAATTGAAGGAAAAAAAAATTGATCAGGAAAATGAACATTGGGATAGTTGGTTTGGTGTGATTACAAGAAATATGATCAAAACAAATGTACCCTCTATGATTTGAGCTGAAGCCTAGCAATACACACTCTGTAGACCGAAATTGAAATTTATGGTTATTGAAAGGTCGAAGGAGGGGTAGCAAAGACAACAAAAAGCACGATAAGGGTATAATCTTATTGTTTATTGTAAAGAAGTAAATAGGGGGAGTGATCGTGAAGCATCGGTGTTGGGGATCGATTGATGAGATGCACTGCTATTTGAACAGCAAATGGCCATAATTCATGAGGAACATATGAGTGATCTAATAAAGATAAGCCAACTTCAATAATGTGACCATTTTTTCCTTTCAACCCTACCATTTTGTAGGGAGTATATGAGCATGAGATACGATGAAGAATACCTTATTGTCATAAATAATTCGATAGGCTTCTGTACTCCCTCCCTAATAAGATTGAATAGATTAAATTGCACAGCTAAATTGAGTTCTTATCATGTAGTGAAATTTTTTTAACAGGGGCATGACTTGATCTTTTTTTTTAAGCAAATAAATCCAATAATACTGAGTACAGTCATCAATGAACAACAAGAAATATTTAGCTCCATTTAACCCATCAATGGGAGACGACCCCTATACATCAGAAAGAAAAAATTCAAAAGGAAATGAAGCTCTCTGAAATTTAAATTGAAAGGAAGTCTATGGCTTTAGCCTTTTTACAAGATAAACAAAATTTGTTTTTTAATTTATCAAGAATCCCCAATTTACAGATATTAAAAACTTTCTTGACAATGTCGAAGGTTAGGTAACAGAGACGAGCGTGCCATAACGACGAGGAGGAATTGGACAACAGTGCTTTTACAGTGGAGGGATTTTCTCGTGCACACTATATGGAAGAAGATGACACGTCAAGTTTATATAAGCCATTATCAAGTATACCTCGAAGAAGTGCCTTCTTGGTGCGAAGATCCTTCACAACAAAAGAGTGAGAGTAAAATTCAACTAAAGCTTTATTGTCATGAAATAATTTGGATATACTAATAAGCTTGTGAGAAATTGATGGAGTATAAAGAACATGTTAGAGATTTATGGGGAAAGTACATAATGAAGACAGATAACAATTGTTGGTTTTAGATATGGAGATAGATGTATCATTGCCCATTGTAACGTGTTCTAGTCCAATATAAGGAACAAGGTTCGAGAGGAGTTGAAATCTGGAGTGAGATGGTGTGTAGCTCTCAAATCCATATACCACGTGTCATCCAGGATCAAAGAGTTGGAACAATGTGAAGGTCAAGTAGATTTGGAAGCGGAAGCGTTGGTTAGGAGTGGGTGGATTGTGGTTAAGAGTTGGATTACATATTGCGATTTCGAGGGGGATTGAAGCTTAGATTGGCTCAACGATAAAAATCGTTAGCAGTATGATTTGTGTAATGACAGATTTAGCACTATGGTGGATCAGGATTAGAGTTGAATTATTGAGGTTGATTTTGGATAATAGGGCTTTGAACATGAAACAGTGAGGAAGAATTGTTACCAACAACAATAGAATGGGATGAACAAAATGCTTTCTTTTGGTTTTTCTGGTTTTCACGCTTGGACGTTGAACTGCCCTGAATTTGAAAATGGGAAAAATTAGCTTGCGTAGAGTTAATTAAGTGTATCAATACTGGTTTGGCATTCTAACCGATATTTTTAACTTTGTAGCCAAGCCCGAACGTCTTCAATGTGAGGGAGCTGTTGTCGATGTTGAATGGATATAACAAATGCATTTTATTCGAATCTGAGCTCTTCCAGAATATACATAACATGATCCTTGAGGGAGAGTGGCTCGCCGTTGGCTGCTAGCTTGTCTTAGATTTCTTGGAATTTTAGAGAAACTGAGTATCTGAGAGCACATCCTTTTTTTATTCGTTGGAGTTGGGATTTTAGCCCAATGATACGAGAGAAGAAGTAGACTCGTAAGATCGGCCTAGAGATTCCCAGATGTCAAAAGATGTATTGAAGAAGATGATCTCACTTACTTTTTCTTCTGTAAGAGAGGAATAAAACCACGACATAACCGTTTGGTTATATTGCTCTCAAAGAGTATATTTCGGGTTCGGATGAAGAAGAAGGTATTCATGTATTGGGGAGGAGGTGGTATCGTTCTGGTAAGAGAGCCTTCAACAAAGAGAATAGGCAATGTTAATGATTGATTTTTCCATAGCACGTAGTTTGAGTCATTTTACTTTATGGGAAAGAAGTGGGACACATTAGGTAAAATATGTGGAGGAACAATTGGGGGTTGAGCTATAGATAGGGGTTTAGGACTGAAGAAGGACGGCGACGGAATATGTTTGTGTTGAGGATGAGGAAAAAATGATGGAGGCGAAGATTGTATTGGGGTTTGGAACTAGGGAACTCCAGTGGTTGTAGCCAATGGGGTTGAAATAACAGGTTGGGAAGTTGGAGAAGATGTATTAAAGGAGAAAGGAAGATAAGGGTGCTGATGTTGCCATTTTCTATAAACCTGGATATCGATACCATGTAAGAGGGTGCAAAACCCTAGAGAGAAAAAGAGTTAAAATAACTACTGCTGATATATTGATAAAACACTCTATAGTTACACCAAAGGTGAGGCTACCTTTATATAGGTAGGTTAAGAGGATAAAATAAAGGATAAAAGTACAAGTGCCACCAAAGATAAATAACCCTTCGTAATAACAAAATTAACATTTAAACTAATTGTTTAACCGGAGGAAAGTTAAAATTTAGTCAGTATATAATATAGTTTAAAAATCTAAGCTTAAGTTCTTTGGTTTGGATAAATCTATTATTTAGTCCTTAGTTTGAAAAATTAGAATTTAGTCCATAAGTTATGACAAAATCTAAAAACTAGTTTATGTTTTTCTTATATGTTGTTGAATAAAATTAAGTAGAAATTAGTTATCGATGTACTTAATGATGAGAGTGATTGATTGGACACAAAAAAAGCATCATTTCAAATATCTAAAGTTATATCTACGTATTTAATTCGCCTACGATGTACGAATATTGTGAACTCTATTTTTTTTTAGATTTCATCAAACTATATAGACTAAATTCTATTTATCAAAACCATACGGACTAAGTTATATATTTCTATAAACTATAAAAGCTAAATTCTATATTTCTAATACGAAATTCTAGATTTTTTTAAATTATATGGATTCAACTCTAATTTTTTTTTTTTTTTTTTTTTTATCATACAAACTAGATTTAAAATTTACACTATTATTTTTTAACATTTTAAAAATTTATTGTTTTTAAACTTGTAATTTTCAAAAAGAAATGTTCGTAGATAACAAATTCCTAGTCTCTCTATTTTAGTTATAATAATATTATATATATATTTCAAATATAGCCAAATATTTCAACTTAAATTGTTTTCAATCATTTTAGTCCATTGAAACCAATAGTTTTGTGAGTTTTGATTGAAACAATTTAACTTTGTGCTATATTTGATATTTTATTTTAAATTGTTGATCATTGATTTTTTTTTTATTTAAAAAAGTTATTTTAAAAAAAAAATAATATCAATAAAAGGCGGAAATTATGATTTTTAATTCTAGTACATAATAAATTGGAAAAGTAACACAAAGTAGTGGTATAAAAGCACAACAAACATTGAGATATTTGGAAGCAAAAAAGAAAAAGAATGGCCATAAAATACTATTGTTTGCTTATTGTGGCACTGCCGATTCTTGCTACTGTAGCCATGGATACGCCAAATCCTTGGCCGCCATATGTTGTCTTGCCCTGCGATCCTTATACCAGGTATTGCTCTCCTCCCTATGAAATGTTTCCCGCAGGGACCCACCGGAAAGTGGCTCCGGACTACAACTCGGGAGCAGGGGGTAAGAAGTTAAAGTTCACTAAACCCCCAGGGAAATGACAGCGGAAACTTCGACTTCTAACTAATGGATCAATATGTCAATTGAGTTAGGTTCACTTTAAATTGATTCGACTAGATTTAAATGAGTGTTTTTCACATTTTATTTATTAAGTTTGGTTCTATGTAATATTCAGTATGTATGCATTATGTACCACCCGGTGTCTTATGTAATTAAGTTTGAATGAATTTTGTTTTTCCATCTATATATTCATTTTTGTTTCTTAGCGTTTGTCAATATATATGTTTCATTCTTTATATTTTACAAAGAAATTAACGGTTTAAAGCTTGAACGCCAAAAAAAGAAAATGGAAATTAAAGAATTTTGTTTCCAGGAATATAAATTGTCGATAAGTTTTGAATGATAGACATGATTCCTCAAAATAAAATATAAATAATTAAAAGATAGAGGGAGCAAAAGGAAGCTATGTAAAATAAATTTCTCTGTTTATTTTTTTGTTCTTTCAGATTTAATATATATATTCTTTTTTTCTTGATAAAATTTTTAAATAGTTACTTTTCTTTAAAAAAATATATGTTATCTTTCAAAATAGATATTTAGTCTAAAAAAAAAAAAATCATATCTTCGATATTTCAACAAAAAAAAATCAATCTAAATATTATATTGGAAAACAATTCTTATTTTATTTTAAATATTTTATAAATTTCAATCTAAAATTAAGTATTGGTAGTATTTAATAGTGGACTAGGTCAAACCCTTCCATCAAATATCATAGAAAATTATATAATTTATTTTATTATTATTTTTTTTATTGATGCACACAACTGGATGGATTTGAAAATATAATGTCATAGAGAGTACAACAATAAAAGAAAAAAATATATAGATGAAACTTTTAATACCAAATTGAGGTTAGCAATACACATCAAAATTGAACTTTAGTAATAATTTTGAATAAACAAAACAAAATTTTTATATTAATTAGTGCATAAATAGTTAATAAACAAAACATAATTTTTATATTATTAGTGCATAAATTTTCAATTCTATACTTGGTATTTTTTTGGGTAAATTATAAATTTTGTCATTTGGAAGTGTAAGAGGGTGCAAAACGTAGAGAGAAAAAATAGTTGAAACGGCTAATGCTCATATAATGATAAAACTCTCTATAGTTACGGAGAGGTGAGGCTACCTTTATAGGTAGGTCAAAAGAAGAAAATAAAGGATAAAAGTAGAAGTGCCAGCAAAGATAAAGTTACCTTTCGTAATAACAAAACTAACACTTGAACTAATTGTTTAATATCCCCCCGTAAGCAAATCTGGTTTGACAGCATGAAATGCTTGGCATGAATGCTCGAAAAACGAGTAGTTGGGAGTGCTTTCATGAAGATGTCGGCCAGTTGGTCTTCTGACTTAACAAATTGAACTCGTAATTTCTTGGATAAAATTCGTTCACGAAAGAAATGACGATAAATTTCAATGTGTTTAGTTCGTTGACGCTGAACCTAATTTTCCACAAGGTACATAGCACTAATGTTTTCGCACAGAATAACTCGCACTATCGACACACTAAATCCGAGTTCCTTCATCATGGAAGAGACCAATAACACTTCAGCTGCTGCATTGGCTAAAGCTTTGTATTCAATTTCTACATTGGACCGAGATACCGTTTTTAGTTTAGTAAAGGACCATGATATTAAATTGGATCCAAGGAATGTACAAAAGGCACCAGTGCTTCGTCGATCATACAGACAACTCGCCCAATCAGCATCAGTATAACATATCAAAGTGGTAGTAGAAAAAACGATGTGTAAACCTGTTAAACAGGTGAGTTTAAGATAACGTAGTATGCAATTAGCAGCAAGCCAATGGGTTGTTGAAGGGGCATGAAGGAATTGACAAACCTTGTCAAATGCAAACAATATATCTAGTCGAGTGATCATGCTGTAATATTGCAACTTATTGACAAAGATGCGGTACTCCGTGGGATTGGGCAAGGCTTCACTATCATTAATGGATAAAGCCATAGGTGTTGCCACGAGTTTGCAGTCTGTCATGTTGCGGCCCTTCAAAATGTCTTTGATATATTTTTTCTGAGACAGGGATGAAGACCTTGAGAAAAGAAACATGCTTGTATTCCTAGAAAGTAGGACAAGTTGCCAAGATCCTTGAGTTGGAATTGATCTCCCAATTTTGTAATGTATGAAGTTAAGACTTCATTACTGTTGCATATTATTATAATGTCATCAACATATATCAGAATAATCACAATATCGATACCTTATCGAAGGAAAAACATAGAGCAATCAGACTATGGTGCGATGAATCCTCATTGCAATAAGCACGAGCTAAGTTCATGGAACCAAGCCCGAGGACTTTGTTTTAATCTATATATAGCCTTATTGAATTTGCATACATATTTAGGATATTCTTTATTGATGAAACCAGCTAGTTACTCTATAATTACTTCTTCATTTAGATCCTCTATTAGGAAAGCATTGTTAACGTCAAGTTGTCGTAGGGGCCCGTTATGACTAAGGACTAAACTAAGAATGATCCGAACAGTTAATGGTTTAACGACAAGGCTAAAAAGTGTCAAAAAAATCTAACCCATGAGTTTGAGCGAATCCTTTTAGAACGAGGCGAGCTTTATGCCTATCAATCGAGCCATCTGCTTTCGTTTCAAGCGAAACAGTACTTATTTACAGCCAATTATTTTTCTACTCTCGAGTTTTGGGATCAAAGTCCATGTGTTGTCGGAGACGAGGGCTTCGAATTCGATTTCCATAGCAAGCTTCCATTCAGGGCAAGTGAAGGCTAATTTGTGTGATATCGATTCAAAGAGAGCGAGGTTAGATGTAACATTAGAGGACTAAGCTTTTAGTTTGAAAATACCATGCTTGGCCCAAGTGATCATTAGGGTGAATATTGAAGCTGGGTGGTTGAGCAATGGATATGGGTGAAGGAGGATTGGAAACTAATGTGGAAGCTGCTAGTTGAAGTCAGGAGGAATAATGACTTTGATGTATAATATTAGGAGGGTTGGTTATTATATTGGAATGAGGTGGAGTGGCTGACAAATTAATATGATTTGAATTCAATCATACGGTTTAAAGCTTGAACGCCAAAAAAAGAAAATGGAAATTAAAGAATTTTGTTTCCAGGAATATAAATTGTCCATAAATTTTGAATGATAGACATGATTCCTCAAAATACAATATAAATAATTAAAAGATAGAGGGAGCAAAAGGCAGCTGTGTAAAATAAATTTCTCTGTTTATTTTTTTGTTCTTTCTGATTTAATATATATATATTTTTTCTTAATAAAATTTTTAAATAGTTACTTTTCTTTAAAAAAATATATGTTATCTTTCAAAATAGATATTTAGTCTAAAAAAAAATAAAAATCATATCTTCGATATTTCAACAAAAAAAATCTATCTAAATATTATATTGGAAAACAATTCTTATTTTATTTTAAATCTTTTATAAATTTCAATCTAAAATTAAGTATGGGTAGTATTTAATAGTGGACTAGGTCAAACCCTTCAATCAAATCATAAGGAATTATATAATTTTTTAATTTTTTAAATTTATTTGATGCAAACAAATGGAGGGATTTGAAAATATAATCTCAACAGAAGAAAAATATACAGATTAAACATTTAATACCGAATTGAGGTTAGCATACACATCAAAATTGAACTTTAGTAATAATTTAAAGGATGATCTTTTATACATTGTATATTACAAACTCAAACATCTCATCTCATCAATTAAATGAATGATGACATAACACATTCATATTCTTGCACTAAATACCCTAATGTTTTTTAAACACATAAGTCAAGTCATAGCATGTCATTATGATAAGCTTGAAAATAAATTAAGCACAAAAGATTAATTGAATGCATAAGAGGGACTTTACAATGGTTATCATAGAGCTTGGGTTAGGATATAGTACTCAAAGGGAAGTTTGATTATTTTATCATAATCAAAATTGAGAGTTTATTCTCACATGATACCAATGCATGTCATATATCACAATCACAACATACTTATCTATGTTCATATCTCTCGTACGTTTTAAAATTCAAATGAAAGGTGCATTTTTAACTTACAAGGCATTTATGACTATCAATAAAGACTCATGTTTTCGATTGATATTCTGTTATCTTTTTTTGGAGGCAAATATAACTCAGCTGCACTTCCTAATTGAGATTTCATCAATTTCATGTATATCTCGCTGATAATATCAATATAGTCTCTATAAAACACTCATATGGTTTGAAACTAAAAGATTTAACCTAACATTCTCGGTGTTGTGATTGTTTAAGAGAGAATAAAGCACGGCCAGAGCTATATAGATCGAGAACAATAACATAGTAAAGAGGAAGAAGAGAAAGAATGAAACACACTGATTTAACATGGAAAACTACTACATATATTATGGTAAAAAACCATAGGCAACAATAGAAGAAGTTCACTATGAAAATAGGAGTTGCAAATTTTATATTTTACAAAGTAGCAATAAACTCTCTTATAATGAAAAACCCTCTCTATTTTGATCTAACACTCACACCCATATGTGAGATGTTGTTACGACCTAATCTACCTCAAATGCCTCTACTTAAGCAATATATTTTATCAGAATACAACTACTCGAGGTCGAATTTATATGTGCAAGTATACATTGTCGTATTATAGTCAAGCTTTAATTCTTATAAAAGATCATTCTCAATAGGGACTTAAATAATACTCTTTGAATTTGTGTCTAATATGTTAGGCAAATTTTTTTTATCAATGTTGGATTGTAAATGTGCAAGCAATTTGTAACAGGACATTAATCACTTAAAAACCTCAAAAGAATGATAAGTTCGGCTATATTATGATTAATGTTAATAGATTGCTACAACATTGAATTTTTTAAAGGTAAGAAGCAAACAATTGTGATACGTCAACCACTTCTTTTTCTCAAAATACACGATTCATGTATGTAAATCAAGTCAACAACATTAGTATTAAGGTCATCTCTGACTCTTAATCAAATAACAAGGTAAATGTTGCTAACCTATTGTATACAACACAATCTATCCTATAATCCTCGTGTCGAAGCAATGACATAATCAAATTACAAATGGTTTGTCAGGTGAAATATAATTCACATGCTACATCAATGCATATTTGACATCTTTTGATACAATGCTTTCACAATTCGAAATCACTAAAACCTAATCTTACAAAATAGATTTAGCTCAATATCGACATAGAAACAATCGAAATATCTAATGTAATAGAATTCGTGATAAAACACTCAAGCCACAATAGAAAACAGATTGTGTTATGGGTTGTGCCCTTAAGGCTTAGTAGTTTGTATAAAGAAGAACAAGCATTTAATGTTAGATATTTAATGTTATTTTTAGTTATTAATAAAAGTTATTATTTTCCATAAATTGCGTATTTAATATTCAAATGTCATTCAGTCTTATCGCATTAATTAGATTAATGTTGATATATTCTTTGTTATATAGATGAACAGTTGGACAAGTATGTGTGACATACGAGTGCATCTAGTTCCATGTTTTATAACCTAAATCATCTACAGTATATGAACTAAGGTTAAAGTGCCTAAGTTCTTGTAACACTGTTAGTGCGGCCCACTTTGCAAAAGTTGCAAACAACCTAGCCCTAGTTGGTCATGTGGAGACATATGAGGGGAGTGGTTATAGGAACAGAAGTTTTTACATTAGACATGACTAGAAGTTTTATGATTGAGCTAGTAATTCGATAATACTCGTATCAACTACTTCACTAAGAATGATCGTATATATGTAGATGTGATATGAATCATGAGTGTGTTGCGAACTCTCGCTTTATGAAAGTGTCCTTTGGTGTGCATGGGTGAGACAAGTCAAACAGCAATAGGCCAATAAGTCTACCACGTTGAGGATTGTCATAGTAAGTAGCTGGGAACGTAACATCACAATAAAGAATTCGCACATTCCCTAGCGAAATCAGTGGCGCTTAAGGAGAAAGATGTAATCACAGGGGTAAAACAGATTTCTTATCACAGTTGTGATTACAAACAAGCTTGTGAAGGATCATGTCATAGATGACCTATTATATCCGTTAACACTCACTTATCCTATAGTGCGAGAGAGATTAACACGGGCCTTTAATGGAATCAGCCTGATGTTAACGAAGAGGGATTAGATAAGAGTTCGTTGTAGCTTTGAACCTATAGGTTCATCGGTCCATGGGCTAGCTGATAACGCAGTAAACTCTTTTATTAGAGAATGAGTTTGAAAAGTTCAAATTCATGAATTAATTATGTTGGACAAAACTAATAGGAGCGTTAAGTTTAATGATTAAAATTAATTAATAAATATATTCAATATAATAATTTAATATTTATTGGATAAATATTAATGAGAAAAAATAATTAATTAGAAAAATCAATTATAAATAATTATTGGATAATTATTATTAAATTTGAGAATTGTAATTAATAAATATGTTAGATATATTTGATTAATAATGATTGGATATTTGTTAAATAAAAAATATTAATTAACATGTTGGACATATTAATTGACTTCATAAATATTAGATAATTATTATTCTTAGAAAAAATAATGTATTGAATATATTAGTTGTATATATTTATTTATTTAAATAATATATTGGATATATTTTTGAAATGAGATTTAGTTGATAAATATCAATTAAAAATAAATCAAACTTATTTTTAAATTGAAAGAATTTTTTTTTTTTGTTTTTCCAATAACATTTATTATTGGATATTAAAAGATATTATATTTTCATAACTGAGTAAAGTAATTTTTTTACTTCTGAGTCAAAACTCTACTCAACTTTCTTCTCTAAAAAGCTTCCTACCAATCACTCAGTGCAGCGTTTCAAACATAACCTGAAAGATCGAAGGGTTCAATCAAAAAGGTTCCTAAAGGATATTTAGATTGGAGGATTCAATTAAGAAGGTTACAAGAAGATTTGTTTGTGACATTCTCAACATAAAGACCCGCCAGAATTATTTAGAGGCGTCATTCAATGTAAGTCTTTATGTTTTTATGAACACCAATTAATCACTTAGGGTTACATATAGATTAATTAAAGAAAAATTAATTAGATATTGATCTTAAAACTTTTGTGTTCGCTTCCGCTATATGATTACATGCTCCAACTCGTTCAATTCCCAACAGATTTGATTATCAAAGCCAATTAATATCACAAATTGCACTTTCGAAATTGATGAAAACAATATAAACAATAATCAAACTTCAATGAACTAAATAGAACATATTGAAATTGTATTCAAACACGTTGAAAGAAAAAATCTCTAATGCTAAACTAGTGATTCTAGACATGAATTCTCTTTTTGATTCTAGATATGCTAAACTAATCGATAACAAAATTTAAACAAAAGCAATAAAGAAAGGATTGGATAGAAGAAGCCTGGATCGAAGAAAACCGAAACTAGTGATTCTAGATATGATTTCTCTTTTCGTCTAAAATCTCTAATGGTATAAAAATAGTAAATGTTGAATTTAAGAATTGTAATCTAATAATGAATAGAGTTCCAACGTACTAAATTGTTTGCGCAATTCACAATATATACAATATGTCATCAACGATCGAGATCTAATCAACAAACCTTTTGATTCACACCACTTTTACGATTCTGACTCATGTTTCATACAAGTGCGCACCTTTTAAAAGCTCTTTTCTTCATTCAAATGTTCCTCCCTTCTGACGTAATGGTCCAGCTAATCATTTAAACTCACAACATAATCTCAACTATAACACCAATTTCTCGGAAAAACTCTTAAAGAACTAGCAGTTAACTCTTATATCTCAGTTTTAATTATAAATGTCTTGAAAGATTTTAGGATTGTTTACCTACAGTGGGACATCTTTTATTTAATGTGGACATGAACTTAGGCTTCAAGTAAATCTTATAATCATAAATTCGCAACATCTTTTCTTGGTAATCAAGTAAATCTTGTGGTCATACTTTAGTCACAGCTTCGCTTTGGATAATGTGCATGGTCTAGATCATTTTACATAAATATTAGACAAGAGTGTTCTAGAATTCTCTTCATCAATCATGATTATTTTGTATGATATAGAATCTTCATTGGCCATCTAGGATAAATGTGAATGATCTAATATTCTCCAATAATATTTAACATTTTTCTACTTGGGGATTTGATTGACAACTGATCTCCACACCATCATTTCTTCTTCGCCTTCTCCATTTTTGTTATATTCTTGCTAGACCATCGAACGATCAACACCAATTGAAGTTGTGACCATATCCTTTAATAATAAAATATGATCCTTCTAAACACAATGCAACACCTATTGATACTTTAGAATCTATTCTAAGGATCTTGGTAAAAAAATTTCAATTGTCTCCACTATAATTCACCATAGACTGACTAACTACTTCTACTGCACATGCAATGCCTAGTCTGGCATAACTTATGGCGATCATTAAACTTCCCACTTTTGATAATACGGTACTCAAGACATCTTCATCCTCCCTGATTTACTATTAGAACATACATGAGGATACTTGAAATTAATTGAAAATAGGGTCGAAATTGGCCTTACGGTCTGTCATGTTGAAGCGTCGCAATACCTTCTACAAATATGAGAGCTATGTCTTTGTATTATTTCAATCTTGATGAATTTATAACTCCAAATTCTTTTGCCATTCGAAGTTCTTCATTCAAAACACCCTTGCCAATTCAACATTTAGCTTTCCTATTCGATATTTGTTTCGACCTGGTACAAAACTGCCATACAACAACAAGGTCAACAAATTATGCACAAGGGTATCCATTTGGTCTTTTTCACCAGATCTCTTTAAATGTGCACAACTGTCTAAATAAAGTCTTTTTCACCAAAACTATTGAAATATGCATTAGGGTATGCAATAAGTGTTTTCAATAAACTGCTTGACATATGCACAAGAGTTTGAAATAAGTCGGTTGTATCCAAGGCTCATGGTGAAGAAAAATATCTTGTAACATCTCGATGCATATTTGAGATCATACGACGATTCATTCAACTTGAGAACCAAGTTCCATTTTCTTTTAGTTAGAGCATACATATTTGTTCTTCAAGAAACTCGAGGATGATAACTGATAACTCTCCATTTTAGAGAGTTATTTAGCTTACTTTTTCTAAACTTTCATGTGCTTTAAGAGTTAATATCATAAGAATGACATGATATTATATGGAAAAAGAGGTTGAACATAATACTTTGTCAATTTTGACATGTGAAATATGAGATATGTGGAAAATGCATTTTTAAAGCATAACTTTTAATATATTTTTTGCATTTTATTCCTCAAAATTTATTAATGTTGTGAGCATTCATGATTAGCACAGGAAAGGAGAGCTAAAAACATCGATGTAGTCAAAACGTTGTTAATGTGGCCGCATTCCCATATAGGTGAAGAAGTGTAAAAGTTCAGTTGCTGAAAGTATTGACTAACGCAGTGCATTGTCAATGCTAGCTGCATTCTACTAGCATCAGATTAAATGCTGGGATAACACAAAATATCTTTTGATGCAGATCAAGGATGGATTGAATGACTCAAATCTATTGTTGCTTGTCCAAGCAAGGACATCTTTGGGAGCAAGTCAAAGAAAAAAAAAACATCCTAAAATCGTACATAGTGGGAGAAAAATCCATAATTTTTTGCCATATATAAGGGAGCATCATTCATCAAATCAGTGTGATTGAATTTTAGAGTTAGTGTGAAGGTCAATTATTTTTATTCACTTCTAGTAAAACATAGAGAGAGATAGAGAGAGAGAGAGAGAGAAATTCTCATCATTTAGGACATTGTAACGAACTTACTTGACAAGAAGTTAAAGTCAAGGTAGTTGCTTTAAAGTTCTTAACATTGGTATGAATTGCACATATGTAAGGGATTTCTCTTACTATTTTTTTTATAACTCTAATTTTCTAACCAATATTTATTGTAAGATATTTTATTTTTATAAATCTTAGATCATTTTTATTAATGTTATTTATTTTATTGATTTTTTCTTTATGCTTAGTAGTAGTATGATTTCACTATGTAAATGTTATGGTCTTACTGCTTTTAACGATGTCCCTCACATTGTGTTTGCTTAGTGTATATAAACTACTACATGAATTCTTTGTGTGATGTGTCTGGTTGTATTGTTTTTAACAATGTCCTCCGAATTATAAATGTATAAAAATTCTTCATATTAAGTATTGGTATGTTTATTCAGTAATTAAGTAACCCAGTAACTAGTTAAAGTAAGGTAGATGTTATAACTTATAATGTAAGTAAGTTAATTAACAATAGTGGACCAGCCATCTATTTTTTGTTTGATGTTCACTTTGCTTCGAGAGAATGAAGTGAATAAAAGATCCTTACTGTTGTTATTAGGTCAGTACTATGAAACTAGTAGGTTTTGGGATGATCGCTAATAGCCAACCCACTAATGACTGTGTAGCACATACTAAATGCGGGTAGCATTAAGAGTGAATCAGTTTTGGCCATAAGGCATTGATGTGCAGTATAAACTTGACTTTCTACCGTGCTAATTGCTTTAATTAATAACCTTTGTATTTTTTTATTATTATATGATGCATATTACTTAGCATTTATTTATTTAATATGCATTTTTAAATATAGTTAGTGCTATTCTTGATGTTGTTTGACTAAAAACAATACTTGCCGCATTAACTGTATGTTTCGCACCTTCATTCCAAAGTAATTCACACAGGCTTTAGTGTTTATTTAATCTACCAAAACCAGAATATGAAACTTTTTTCAAAGACTAAATCCTTGAGGAAATGACTTGGTTTCCCATCAAACTTTTGGTGTTATTGTCATGATTTAGATTTTAGCTGTTTTATATTTTGTTTTAGAAGGGATAATCGAGTCGATCGTTTTGTGCATGTACATGACTGAGCGTTTTAGTACTCTTTTCGAATTTGATCCTAAAATCAAGAGAACTTATCTCTATAAATGTCTGTAGGAGTAAAGGAATAGAAGAATCAGAATGGCTCAGCAACAAGGTAACAATTGACCAAATGCACCTAATTTGACAATGTTAACCGCAATGTGAATATTGGTCTCAATTTGATAGTGGATGAGAGAGATAGGACTAGTAAGGTTTCAAACCCTATAGCCAATGTTTTTACCCTAGGCATTGAAATGCCTGATATTAGAGCAAGATCGTTTGAGTTTAATCTTTTGGTGTTTCAAATGTTACAAAACATTGTCAATTCCATAGTTTAGCATATAAGGATCCACATCAACGCTTAAGATCATTCTTGAAAGTCACTAATGTAACACAAGTGACCATAGGCTTACATTATTTCCTTATTTTTTAAAGGACACTGCTAATGTTTTGTGGATAATTTTCCTATTAGCACTATCACATCTTGGGAGACACAAGCTGAGAAATTTATTACAAAGTATTATCCTCCTACTAGAAATGTAGAAGTTAGAAATGCAATCATTGGATTTAAGCAGTTTGAGGATGAAGCAGTCAGTGAAGTCTGGGAGCGATTCAAAGAGCTTTTGAGGAAGTGTCCTAACCATTGTTTAACTTTTCCCATTCAAATGGAAAAAATTTACAATGGATTTGAACTAGCTACGAGGTCGATGCTAGACGCATTCACAAATGCTTTTTTACTTAGGAAGACTTGTAATGAAGGCTATAATATTTTATAAATTGTGTCAATAGACAATTGCTAATGGACCAAACCCAGAAAACTGTAGCAAAAAAAGTGAAATAAACCGACTGTGGTGCACTTACATCTATTCAAGCGTAAATGACCACAATGGTCAATGCGATGAAAAATCTTCAATTGTAAACATTACAATTACAGAATGCATCAGTCAATCACTAAATGGAAGCTACGATTTTATGGTGAACTCGAAAATTGTTGTAGTTTTCATAGGAATCTAGCTGCTATCATGTATATGAGAGATGGACATCCTTATAAACTACCTTTAAATTCTTATTCTTATCTGAGCAATTATACACTTGGAAGGAGGAACCATCCTTGTTTCTCTTGGTCTCAACTAGAGGGTGCAATCAACAATCTCTAGTCTCAACCAAAATAAAAAAATTCTTCCAACTATGGAAATCATAATCAAGGATATGAGAGCAACCCAACTTCTGCGGCCAAAACTTTCAAAAATCAAGATATTTTCACCAAGTTCCATCGCTGAAAATCATGTTCAAAGAATATATCATCAAGACAGATGCATCTATTAATAGTCAACAGGCAACGATGGGAAATCTAGAGTTGCAAATTGGTGGCTAGCATATGAATTGAGGACCACCGTTTGGAAAACTTCATTCGGACACTAAGCATGCAAAAAAAGAAGTAAAGTAACAAGTTCAATCTATTGAACTTCGAATTAAAAATAAGTGATGGTGGATTTAAAGGAGAAGTAATTGAAGGATAATAAGGTGGAGTTACAACATAAAGTAAGTATAGATGTCGATGTGAAGGATAACATCAATGCAGACAGCGCCGTAGGAAAATTTGTTGGAAGTTTTGCTATAAATGAAGGGTAATGTAGCAAAATCAAGAGACCATTACAAAACAATTAAACTAAGGATAAATAGAAGGAATATCTCTTCCACCTTGTCCTCAAAGGTTGTATAAAAAGACGATAAATAATTTGAGAAGTTCTTAGACTTTCTCAATGAAATTCACACCAATATTCCATTGGTAGATGCATTGATGCAAATGCCTAGTTACACTAAATTCTTGAAAGATGATCTTTATGAGAAGAGTAAATTCGAAGAATCCAAAGTTGTGGCATTGTCTGAAGAGTGAGTGTAATTGTTAACAGTAGAATCCCAAGGAAAGAAGGAGACCCCGGAATCCCAGTTTCTATTGGAGGTAAATTCGTAGGGAGAGCTTTGAGTGATCTTGAAGCCAATAATGCTATGGTCTATTTACAAGGAATTTGGCATTAGGGAGGCTAGGCCTACCACAATTACAATCAAACTTGCGGATAGATCTATAAAACACCTTGAAAGAAAGATTGAAAATGTACTAGTGTAAGTAGACAAGTTTATCTTTCATGCAGACTTCATAACCTTAGATTATGAGGCTGATGAGGATGTCCCTATCATCTAGGAGGCCCATTTTTGAAAACAGAAAGAACTTTAGTCGATGTTTATGAATGTATGATCATTATGAGAATGAATTATCAAGAGGTGCAGTTTAATATTTTCAATTTCTTAAAGTACCCTGCTGAGTCTGAGAGTTGCTAAATCTTAAGTTAAATTGAAAAAAAAGTTGAAGAAGTCATAGAAGAGAAAATGACTAAATGTTCTTCGCAATGGGATGATGTGGAAGCATTGTACACAACAATTAAAAAAAGGAAAGTAGAAAAATGTAATATGCTTTCCAATTTCAGTTGTTTTGATGCTTTATGTTTGTAGGAGAGGAAAATTCCTCAAATGAAAACCAATCCCTATTCTAGAGTTAAAACCACTCCCCGAACATTTAAAGTATGTTTAATTAGGTGAGAAGGAAACTCTTCCAATCATCATTTCCTCTAATTTAGAACCTGAAAAATGAGAAGTTGTTGCTAGATTTGTTGCAACAACATAAGAAAGCAGTAGGATGGACTCTAGCGGATATTGAAGACATTAACTCTTCTTTCTTCATGCATAAGATTAATTTGGAAGATATGATAGGAAGGTTAGTAGAGTAACACAGGAGATTGTATCCTGTACTGAAGGAAGTTGTGAACAAAGAAGTCGTAAAGTAGTTGGACGCAAGAGTTATCTATCCAATTGCAGACAGTAATTGGCTTAGTCTTGTCTAATGTGTACCTAAGAATGGTGGTATGACCGTTGTTCGAAATGAGAAGAATGATTTTATCCCTACAAGGACACTCACTGGATGTCGAGTCTGTATGGAATATAAGAAATTGAACAGAACCACAAAGAAAGAACACTTCTCACTACCATATATCAATCAAATGTTGGATGGCATTGTTGGTTAAGAATATTGCTATTTCTTGACGGATACTCAAGGTATAATCAAATCACAATAACTCTTAAGGACCACTAGAAAACAAACTTCACCTATCCTTATGGAATATTTGCTTTTAGAAGAATGTCTTTAGCCTTCGTAATGCCATAACTATATTCCAATGGTGTATGATGGCAATGCTCTCTAACATGATAGATAATATTATAAAAGTATTTATGGACAAATTCACAGCCTTATGAAATTTGTTCGTGAACTGCTTAAGGAACCTAGAATGGGTACTAAAAAGATGAAAAGCAACTCACCTTGTCTTAAACTTGGAAAAATGTCATTTTAAGGTGAGTGAAGGTATTGTCCTACGACATCTAATTTCTAAGCTAGGAATGAAGGTTGACTATGTGAAGGTTGAATGTATTGAAAATTTAGAATCTCCTAGTACTAATGAAGAAAATTGTAGTTTTCTTGGCCACGTTAGGTTTTATAGACACTTCATGAAAGATTTTTCCAAATTCTCCGAACTGTTGTGCAAACTTCTTCAAGACAACCGAACATTTGTCTTTTCTAAATAATGATTGAATGCATTTAAGGTCCTAAAAATAACCCTAATAATTTAACATATCATAATCTCTCCCGATTGGACAAAGCCTTTCGAGCTTTATGTGCGATACTTATGATTATGCACTAGGAGCAGTTGTCTGGCAGAAAAAGAAAAAGTTGATTATGCTAATTTCTTATGCGAGAAAGATATTGAATGAAGCTCGACTTAACTACACCACTACAGAAAAACAATTGTGAACCGTGATGTTTACGTTGGAGTAATTTAGATCATACTTAGTAAGATCTAAAATCATCATTTTTATAGACCATGCAACATTAGATATCTCATGAGAAAATTAGATGCTAAACTAAGGTTAATTCATTTGATTTTACTACTATAAGAGTTTTATACTAAAATTAGAGATAAGAAAGGTTGCAAAAATTTCGTCGCAGATCATTTGGTCATGTCTAGAGCAATATGAAAGTGATGCACCTGGTATTGATTTTTGTGATAGCTTTCCCGACAAAAAATTACTAAAACTCAATGTCATAGAAACATCATGGTTCACTAACATAGCAAACTATGTGTGTAGCGGTATTAAGCCATCTTAATTATCAAAATAACAAGTAAATCGCTTTTTCAAGAATCAAAAATATTATTTTTCGGATGAACCTTGTCTTTACAAACAATGTGATGATGGTATAATTCGAAGGTGCATAAGAAAGATGAGATGTTAAATATCTTTATAGGATGTCAGACTTCACCTTACGATGGTCACTACGGAGGAGCAATGACGACAACTAAAATTTTCCAATTAAGATTGTATTGGCCTCCATTTTGAAAAACTCTCATCAATATGCAAAGACATGCAATGAGTGTCAAAGGAGACCTCGTAAGGTGAGTGGATTATCACCTGCAGGTTCTAAGAGCTAAAAGCTCGAAGCATTCAATGATACGTACATCCTACATTAGCTTGGAGGAAAGTAGTTATGTTTCTATGTCGTATACATTATTTATTTGTGTATGAATGTTCTGGATACGAGTAGGAGTTGTTCGTTGTGTTGCTCTTTTTTAAATGAGGTATGAGTTGTTAAAAGTGGTTTATCGTCTCTTTGAGGAACGTATGAGTTGTTTGTGATGCTCCACTATTGTAAGAGTATAGTGTGTTACTAGTGGTGTCTCACTTCATGAGAGTTGATGTGAGGTGGTGGTGATATTTCACTCATTTGAAAGTGCATGGTGAGTTAATACAAATGTTCAACTCATTTGAGGGTCATGATAAGTTACTGTTGTTTTCACTCTGTTGAGAGTGTCATGTGAATTATTAAGGGTGTTTCACTCCTTTGAGAGTGCAGGGTAAGTTGTGAAGGGTGTTTAACTCATTTGAGAGTGCATGGAGAATTGTTAATAATGTTTCACTCTTTGAGAGTGTAGGGTGAATTTTTAATAGTGTTTTACTCATTTGAGAGTGAATGATGAGTTATTAAGAATGTTTCACTTTTTTTCGAGTGTGGAGTGAATTGTTAAACGTGTTTCACTTTTTTGAGTGTACAAGGTGAGCGATTAATGAGTTTCAATAATTTCATAGTGTGAGGCAAGTTATTAGTTGTGATGTACTAGTTTAAGCATGTAGTCATACTTGTATGTTGAGGATATTAAATCGCGCCTGCCATACACGATTATTCGAGACGTTAGTTAAAACATGTTTGAATGGTATATTATGAGTCAGGGAATGAATGGATACGAATGTATGATTTGCATTCTTGAATGATGAAATGTGATAAGTTGTGTGGGCAGATGGATGGCCGGTGTTTAGAGCTTGTACTCAGTGGGGTTAGGGTATACAAATCTTGAGTAGTTATATTGTATGCGTTCTTCTTATCCTCAAATGTAGTCGGAAGAGTGAGGAGTCAGACTTTGTTCTTGGGATTGAAATTGGTTGTTGAACAACTAGGAGATGTACTAGTGCACCGTGAGATTGGTTGTACAAGTAGTTAAATTATGTGTTAGGACATACATCCATGAGTGAGTACCCTTTAGTATACCGGTTCTTGTAACCATGAATGCATGGTGATAATTAGGGTCGAGAGAATGGCCAAGTGTGGGTGGTGTGATACTGGTTTACCCCTTAGGTAGTAAGGTTTTATGGTAGAACTCCTTAGAGTGTCGTGTAGTAAGCGAGATCACCCATTCTAGTCGAAAGTTATGATGCTAGCTAGTTATCAGTTGGATCATGAGTAATGTAATTCTGTTTTAAAAGTTAAATGTGTTACACGCTTTAGTTAGAGAGCTTAGTGAGTAAACAGTTTTTTTCTCCGATCGTGTAAGGAAGCCACTGGCCTTACTCATATATTACCATTTGACGATTGTTGCCATACTTTCTAATGGTTTACATAACCGTAGGCGATTGTCAACCTTTTATCAACAACTAAAAGAATTGTCAGCAAAACCTTATTTAACTTGTCGTCGACTGTAAAATTTTTTTTATAGTTGCGACACCAGCTTGCCTTGTACTAAGATTCAATATCTAAAACAAGACCTTGTGTTATCTTGTCCCTTCGCATATAAAAAACATGCAACTTTAAAGTGACCTACTATAGAAGACTACATATGCTAATTTACAATACGTACTGAGTAAGTTATCTCTAGTCTTGTTATTCTTACGTAATTCAACTTTTCAACCATTTTTCTATCTTTTAAGATTTTAAATCACTAATTTTTAGCAAGTTCAAAATTAGGTATCATTGGAGTATGACAAGGTTTTACTTTCTGCTTTTGTGTTTTAGATAACAAATCAATAACATACTTATGTTGGGATAAAAATATAAATTTCATGTTCCTCGTAAATTTCTTAACCAAAAAATACTTTTAGACTTTTAAGATCCTTAATATTGAACTGAGGATATTTAATAAAATAGGTTATTTTCTAAAACTATTTATTAAAATAGGTCATTTGTCAAACAAATTATAAAAATGGGTCCAAATTCTTGTATTTATGGGGTGATGACTATAGTAAAGACATCATCAACAAAAAGACTTGTGATGACTATATTAAAGACATCTCCTTATTTTAGTATGGTTTTATAACTATTGATCCCTTTGCGAGCTAAATTTCCAAGTATCCTATAAAAAAAAATACAACATTGGGAAGATCGTGTCAATGCACATTAGGTTAGCAACTATAATCTTACACTAGGATATTATGACGTCACTACTGTGAATGAAGCAACCACTTTTAGAGGTGGTGCACTACATAAGGTGAAGATAGACAAAAAACATATAGTTCCAACAAGTGGTAGTCCTATGAGAATCCATGTTCTCATATAATAACCATGTAAGGCAATGCTCATTCATCTCTTGGATCATATACAAGCTATCAAATGTCAACCTATTCATAGTGCAACTCGTCTTAATTTGAAGGCATTCTTGCCCTATAAATGCAATTGGCTAAAGACGGAATATCTTCCATTTCATCCAAATCATATGCAAGTTAGACAGAAGGCCAACCTTGTACGTCTCATATTATATATGAAATGGTATGAACGATACGCGTAGTCTTTCAAAATTGTTGCATTTGTGGATTAGAATGACATAATCGTAGGGATCATACTAATGTTGGCCTTTATAGATAAATATAGTGTAGGTAGACTTTGTAACTTTCATATTTTTAACAAAAATGTTATATATGTACAATTTTTTAACAATATAATATTTATAACTTCAATTTATATTGTTAACCATTGAAGAACACTTATTCATTTTTTTGTACATTTTTTGGATTTACCTTTTTATTTTGATATAACAAGGCATAGATTAGTTCTTAATATATAAGAAAGAAATCGATCTAATTTAGCATGGGAGGACTTCTTAGGTAGAGATGTGGAGAAGTTATTTTTCGATAAAATTTAGATGGACCAGACCCCCATATATTGCGATACTTTATAGAAGTATGTATTTTAGGTTTCACAAATAAACTTCAATAAGCTTGATTGTAAACTAATTACTGCATTAATAAAACGATGGCATCAAGGGACATACATTTCATCTGCCACACGGAGAATGCACAACTACACTTTAGGATTTTACCATTCAATTTAGACTTCCTATAAAGGCTCATGCATTAATTGGTTATGTTAACTTGGACAGTGTGTTAATATTAGGGATTGTGTGCTAAAGACCTAGTAGTTTGTAGTTTAAGAATAATCATTTAATGTATAACATTCAATGCAAATTTGAGTTATTGATAAAGGGTTATGATTTTCATTCATTGTGTATTTAAATTATAAACATTATTAAACTCTATTGCATTAATTTGATTAATGGAGATATGCTCATGGTTATTAAGATAAACACATGGACAAGTATATGAGACATACAAATGGATCTAGTTCCAAATTAATAACTTAAAATTTCAACAATATATGAACTAAGGTTGGGCGTCTAAGTCCTAGTGACATTGTTGATACGTAACTTTTTTCAATGGTTGCAAACAACTTGATCATGATTCTTCATGTGGAGACATGTGACTAGGGTGCTATGCAAAAGAGTTTTTGGATAAGATTAGACAAGAGATATTATGATATGTCTAGTAATTTTGATATTGACATTAATCAAGTATATTTCACGTTTAGGATGATTGTATGCTAGTGTAATCTTAATCCTGAGTGTCTTATTAACTTTTGCTTTATGAAACTGTCCTTTGATGTACATGGGTGAGACTAGCTAAACAAATTTAGATTAATATGTCTCCCACGTTGAGGATTTTCATAATAAGTGGCTAGAAATGCAACGTCATAAGATGAAAGTCACTCTTTCTTTATTATTGAAGAAGTAGAAGAATTATCCATTAAAGATTTAATTTTGAGACTTAAACAAAGAGTACCCTGCTCTCATTCGCTTAGTTGTGAATTATGAAAAGGCTCATGAAAGATCATATGGTAGATGACCGATTATATCTGTGGACATAACTTGTTTTATAGTGCAAAATAGTTAAGTACAAGTCTTTAATGGAAAAAACTCGATATTAATGAATTGGAATTGGATCTCGGGCTGTTTAGCTTTCAATATTAGCAAGGAGATTCAACTTGGAAGATTGGAGAAAACTAATTAAGTAAACCACAATTACTGTAGATATTACTCAATATAAAGATCTACGAGACTTGATTTAAAGCATCAATCAATGTAAGTTTTTATGTTTTATAACAAACCTATCACCTAGGGATTTTGCATGTAGATTAAACAATTCACCAATGGGTTTTGTAAGCCTTTTATACTCTTACAATTATAGGAATGAGATCGCTTTCCTCTGTTGGCCCCTCGACAAAGACACCAATTAGGAGATTGAACATTGGTAATAATGTAATGGACTTCCTAAAGTTTACCTATTATCATACAAATCGTGTACATGTATATTTTATTCTAATTCTCGTGTTATAGCACTTGTAGATGGAATGGTATGATAATACCAACCCATGTATTGGTTCAATATCGATGCATGTTTGACATAATCACTCCATACAAGTAATATTAATTAATTTTATTCAATTTAAATAAAATAATTAATGGTTCAATCATATTCATGAAAACTATTTAAGAATCATATAATCATTTAATCCAAATATTACTGGACTTTTGCACTATTATTGGTAGTGTACACTACTACAAATAAGGGAATAGGTGTAGGTCAAACAAAAAAAATTTCAAAAACACGGATATTTAATGTCGGTCACATTTAGTGTCGGTTTTTTGGTGTCGGTCAACCTTTTAGTGTCGGTCAAACCGACACTAATACCTGACCGACGCTAAAAAAAAAAAAAAAAATTTCTCCACATATAATGTCGGTCGGACCGACACTATAGGCCTAAAACTTCATACCAATGGACCTACAGATTGAAAGATCAATGATTCAATCAAATTCATATTCATAACTATATGCTTATTCCATAAAAGACCTGTATTGTTTTAGATATGATCTTTACGAGTTGTTTGTAATTACAAGTGGGTCAAATATTTATTTTACCCTTATAACTACATCGACTCCTTAAGTACCATTGATTCCTCTATTGTATAAGTTTTTCATGGTTCAACCATAAAACCATATTCTATCGAACTGGTGAGATGAAGGTATCGTTAGTTCGTGCCGTCTAATCATCTTTTAAGAGAACAGCTTCTCTACTTTCACAATAATAAGGAAAAAGTTAATTCTATCTTGTGACGTTGTGTTCCCAACTACTCACTAGACAATTTCTAATGTGGGAGGCTTATTGAACCAATATTTTTTTGTTTGTTCTCACACATGAAAATGAAGGTATGCTTTCACAATTAGAGGTTCACAACTCACTCACGATTGAGATCAGACATACAATCATCCTAGTGAAATTGAAGCGCCCCAAAATTTATGGATAGTTTAATAATGTAATTAATTTGATATGTTTGAATTTTAGGTGTTAATTTGTTAATTATGAATAATAAAGCTTTGCTCATTTCACCTCTCTTAATAAGAGGCTTGGTGGCACAAAGGCTTTATCCGTTTTGTTCTCTAACAGCATCTACCTAATAAGTTGTATGTGAGGGAAAGGTTGTTCTCTTTCAAGATGGATGCATCAAAAAGCTTAACTGAGAACCTAGATAATTTTAAGAAACTAACTTCTGAGTTTTCTAGTTCGGGTGAAAAGTTGAGTACTGAAAGTGAAGCAGCCATTCTTATTAATTCCATTCATGACACCTTTATAGATGTAAAGATTGCAATGAAGTATGGAAGGGATGGTGTCAATTTAGACACAATAATCAATGCACTAAAGTGCATGGAGCTGGAAATTAAAACAGACAAAAAGACAAGTGGAGGGGCTGAACTGTTATACTCAAAGGCCAAAAATCATTCTAAGAAACAGAAGTATGGTAAGGAGTCTTTCAAAGGGTCAAGGAATAAAATAGCATTGAAATGCTTCCTGTGCAACACAGAAGGGCACTTCAAAAGGGATTGTCCATAAAGAAAAGAAGATTATAAAAATATTTCTATTAAAGAATATTATCAGAAGAGTTACAACAAGAAGAATAATTTTCAAAGTAAGAACTCAAAGTTCAGAGGGAACTCTTAAAAAGAAAATGCTGAATCTAAGAATACTGTTGGTGAAGGAGGTTTGAACTATGTTGAAGTGTTGGTTATAGGCAACACTTAAACAATGGAAGGAAGAACTGAATCAGAGAGAGACTGGGTCTTGGACTCAGGATGTACCTACCACATGACCTCCAACAAAGAATGGTTGGTTGACTACAAACCATGGGAGGGACATTCACTGTACATGGGTGACAACCACTCCTACGAAGTGGTTGGGATTGGGTCCATAGTCCGTAAACTGCAAGACAACAGGGAAATTCTTCTCACAGGAGTCAGGTTTGTACCAAAGATCAAGAGAAATCTAATCTCTTTGGGTATGCTGGATGAACAAGGTTGTTCATTTGTTCGAGACAGTTGTGGTCTAAATGTTCTAAAGGGAGGATAGGAGATCATTCGTGGGATCAGGCACAATGCTCTTTATTTTCTTAAAGATGTCAAAGTTTCAAGTTTTGCTTTGATGGCTCAATCCTCAAAACTTGATGGACTTGAACTTTGGCATAAAAGACTGTCACATATTAATGAACAGGACCTTATTGAACTGTCCAAACAAGGGTTGATCCAGAACAGTGGAACCAAGAGACTTAGGTTCTGCGAACACTGTGTGTTTGGCAAAACCAAAAGAGTGAAATTCTCAAGAGGGGAGCATAACACCAGAGCCATACTGAATTACATTCATGCTGACCTTTGGGGACCCGCACAAACACCCTCTTGGAATAGAGCAAGGTATTTCCTATCTCTAGTTGATGACTATTCTAGGAAAGTTTTGATGTATTTTTTGTATTCAAAGGATCAAACTTTCTCTAAATTTGTTGAATGGAAGGTTAAAACTGAACTTCAAACAACTAGAAAGATTAAGTACCTTAGAATTGATAATGGTCTAGAATTCTTAAGTAGTGAATTTCTAAACTTCTGCTCTAAGTGTGGAATTACAAGACACAGGACAATTCCTTACAGACCTCAACAGAATGATGTTGCTGAAAGGATGAACAGAACTATCCTAGAAAGGGTGAGATGTTTACTTTCAGGTGCTAAGTTAGCTGAGGAATTTTGGGCTGAAGCAGCATCCACAGCTGTTTATACTACCAACAGGAGTCCAAGCTCAGCCATTGAGTTTAGAACTCCTCTTGAAAGGTGGTGTAAGGTACATCCTGACTTATCTAACCTCAGAGTTTTTGGTTGTACAACCTATATTCATGTAAAGTAGGGCAAGCTGGAACCTAGTGCTCTGAAGTGTCTGTTTCTAGGCTATCCTGAAGAATCCAAAGGTTTCAAGCTTTGGGATTTCTCAAGCAGAAGGTGCATCGTCAGTAGAAATGTAGTTTTCAAAGAGCAAGAATCCTACATGGATTCATTTGCAGGAATAGAGAAGGAGTCCTCTAATTCTGCTGAAAGTTCTAGTCCTAAGGTGGAGGTAGTCAGAGATGTGGCCTATCCTTATCTATCTGAAATAGAAGAAGAAGCAGGTGAATTACCTAGGGCTTGTCAAGAGGCATCTGAATCTATTCAACTGGAACAAGATCCTACTGGCTTAATCTTCAGAGCCCAAAGACCTAGAAGGCAGACTAGACCTCTTGCTAGATTTGCTCAAATTGGTTTTGTTGTGAACCTATCTAATCTTGAAGATGATCCACAATCCTACAAGGAAATTATGTTGAGTAAAGATAAATATAGCTGGTTAGAGGCTATGAAAAGTGAAATGCATTCACTAAAGAAAAAAAAGACGTGGGATCTTATTGCTTTACCTAATGGAAAGAAGACTATTCCTTGTAGGTGGATTCTCAAAAGAAAGTCAATCGGATCAGGTGCAGAAGTCAAGTTTAAAGCCAGGTTAGTAGCCAAGGGTTTGAGACAGAAAGAAGGTATTGACTACAGTGAGATTTTCTCACAAGTAGTTTAACACACATCTATTCAAATTCTGTTGACTATTGTGGCTTGTGAAAATTTGGAACTTGAATAGATGGATGTCACCACTGCTTTTCTTCATGGTAATCTATAGGAGGTTCTATATATGGATCAACCAGAAGGCTTCATAGAAGGGAAAACATACACACTGGTTTTTAAACTAAATAGATCACTCTATGGTCTCAAACAGGCTCCTAGGTGCTGGTACAAAAGGTTTGATGAATTCATTCTCAGGGTTGGTTTCTCTAGAAGCAAGTTTGATGCTTGTGTCTACTATAGAAAAACAAAGGCAAATGGGTGCATTTACCTATTACTCTATGTAGATGATATGCTCCTAGCTGGAAAACAACTAGAAGACTTGAAGAAGTTGAAGTTGCAACTAAGTTCTGAATTTGAAACGAAGGACTTGGGTTTTGCTAAAGTAATTCTCGGTATGGAAATTAAAAGAGACAGAGATATTGGAACTTTTTTTCTCTCTCAAAGAACATATACAAATAAAGTGTTGGCCAGGTTTAACATGTGCAACTCAAAACCAGTGAACACACCTTTAGCACAACATTTTAAATTGTGTGCTAAGGATTCTTCTACTGATCATGAAGGAAAAGTTGCTATGTCTAAGATACCCTATTCTAATGCCACTGAAAGCCTTATGTACCTAATGGTCTGCACAAGACCAGACTTGTCCTACTACTCAAGTTTAGTTAGCAGGTTCATGGGAAATCCTGGAAAGGCACATTGGGATACTACTAAGTGGGTTTTAAGGTATCTAAATGGTACTAGGAACAGGGGACTACTCTACAAGAATTCTTTGTCTGGCAAACTTTGGCTGAAAGGTTTTGTAGATTTTGATTATGCTGGTGATGTAGACAAAAGGAGATCACTGACATGTTATACATTCCTAGTCGGAGACAACATTGTTAGTTGGAAGTCTAACCTACAGTCAATTGTGGCTTTTTCAACTATAGAAGCTGAATTCATTACAGCTACTGAAGAAGTCAAGGAAGCTATCTGGCTTAAAGGAATCCTAGGAGAACTGGGTTATGTATAGGATGAGACTATCCTATTTTGTGACAATCAAAGTGTCATTCATCTAACTAAGAACAAACAGTTTTATGGAAGGTCAAAGCATATTGATGTGAAACATCATTTTGTAAGAGATGTTGTTGAGGAAGGGGTAATCAAAGTGGAAAAGGTAGGAATCGAGGATAATGCTGCTGATGTTCTAACCAAAGCAGTGACCAAAACAAAGTTTGATCACTGCCTTAGTCTACTCAGAGTAGTAGACTTTTCAGCTAATTAAAAAACTTAGAACAGTTACGAATCAGGTGTTTATTATTCAAGGTGGAGATTTATTAATTATGAATAATAAAGCTTTGCTCATTTCACCTCTCTTAATAAGAGGCTTGGTGGCACAAATGTTTTATCCGTTTTGTTCCCTAACAACATGTACCTGTTTTCTAACAAGCTCTGTATATCACTTAAGGAACTAAACTACCTAGGCCCTATCCTATGAGCTTGTGCACTGTTATGTACTTGATAATTCTTCTGCATATAAATAGTTCATAGCACATACTTGAACGGTGTGAAAAATATTGTACAAGGATATGTTTTGGCATTTTGGAACTAATGAAAAAAATCACCTGGTTCGTTGCCTCCGTGGATGTAGGCTCTTAATGCCGAACCACGTAATTTGTTGTTCTTACTTCTCATCTTTCCTCTGTCTTTTGATTACTGATTTTTCCTCTACTCGCATTCGTATACTCGATCAAAGATAAAACAAAGAAAACAGAAGGAATGCTAGTAATGAACCTTTTGATCAAATGAATAGAGAAGGAAAAACTAATTTAGGAAAGGGAAAAATGTTACCTTTAAGATTCTGATCTAGAACTCCATTTTGGAAGAAGTCAAGAAACTCAAGTCGTACAACGATTACAGTAAACAAATACTGGAATCGTTATATCAAAGGAAAATGCGAGAATGCAATGATCCAAGTGATGAAATCTTGGTTCGTCACTATCGCCTAAGGATAACGAAGATTGAAAGCAAGATAATCAAAGATTAGTCAAGATTCTGGTGAAGAATCACTAGAACCGTAACCTTCTCTATACGAGGAAGACAAGAATCGTTCAAATGAGCTGCACAGTGAATTGAGTTGGTTTTTTGTTCATCGCTCAGAGTGGAAAACAATGTGTGAGTCATGCAAGCCAAACTGACAAGATGAACACAACGAATGGCAACATCTTAGCCATTCGTTTTCTTTGTTCATGATGTATCTCAGCCGTTGATTTCGAAATAGGTTTGGTCTAAAACCTGTTCAGCCAATTAGTAAATCAAACCGAGTTTAGAAAGATAAGTGGGCTCATATTCTTTTATTTAAATGGGCCTTTTTTGTTATACTAGGCTCTTATCTCACTTTCTAATTTTTACATAATTATTGATTTGATCCTATGGTTGAAATGGTTTTTAGTTCATATGGGCTAAAATGTAGTTTTGGCTAAAATGGGGTCAAATAGTTGATTTAGAAAGTTTGGGGTCAAATAAAAATTATCTAAGAGTTTGCTTTATAAATACTTCATCTTAGACTTGGATTAGGGTTTCCAAATCATAGCTTTCTTTGAATAATTTCAAAAATATGCTCCCCTTCTGGCCATGATCGTTGTTGTCATTAACACCAACAGAAGTTCAAATTCTTGCCTCGTGTTTTGTCGGTTGATGCTCTTCATCATTTATTGTTCTTCAAGGTAAGTTATTTTCATTCTTAATCCCTAAGTTGAACACACTTTTCAATTCAATAATCTCACATTTTCTCATTTTGTTGTAGCCAAGAAGTCTATATAAGAAGTTCCTAGGATTTTTCAAATAGTCAAACTTGATAACTGATAATTCCATGAACAATAAACGTTGACCATTTGACCATGTCAAATGATTTGACCAGTATTGACCTAGTTTGTTCAACCCATGAGTCCCAAAACCTATTTTTTAGAGTTAGGTCTCATTTAGTAAAATTAGGGTCTTTAGTTCATCTTTTAGGGATATTTTTATCAAAACAAGGATAAATTTATGTTTTTCTTTAATTTACTTGTTTAGGCTGTTATGACGATTTCTTAATCTTTGTTGTGAGTGTTGTATATACATTCTATGTAAGTATTTCTTGTCATAGGTTGTGTGGCCCTCTATGGAATCTTGTATTTATCTTCATGTGAATATGTGATTAAATGATAATGTGAAGGCAGGTATGTTCGAGATTGCACCTCTACTACAAATAAGGGAATAGGTGTCGGTCAAACAAAAAAAATTTCAAAAACACGGATATTTAATGTCGGTCACATTTAGTGTCGGTTTTTTGGTGTCGGTCAACCTTTTAGTGTCGGT
>JBBMEG010021389.1:0-26153 GCA_037832605.1 Cyclanthera cordifolia | reverse complement strand
TCTCCGACAAAAGCTGGTTAAAACAGGGTTAAAACGTCAAAATTAGGCCTTTAAACTATCAAAAACGGGTCCAGAGCATCGAAATTACCCAAAAACAAGTATCTAGAAATTTTTCGGCGACCCACGGCGGCGCGTGGCCGGAGGAGTCGTCGGCGGCGGCGGGTGGCGCTGGAACTCACCGGCGCGTGAGCAGCACGCGCGGAGACAATTTCTGGCGTAGCAGGGACGCGTGTCGCGCGCTGAATGGTCGAAGGTCAGGTTCGGAAAAGCGCTCAGGTTCGGGCGACAAACTCCCAGCTTCGGATTCGCTGGCCAATGCGCAGCTTGGGAGCTCTGACACGGCGGCGGCTGTCGGACACGTGCGGGGGGACAGGAAGACAGCGACGCTGTCGGTGGCAGGGCGGTCGCAGCTTCTGATTGGGCGCTGCAACCTCTCCCTTCACGCGATTGGCTGCTGCAGACGGCAGCTGTTCCCGAGGCGACCAAACTGACACGGCTGCTGGCGTTGTCGGAAAAGAAGCCTGCTGCCAATGATTTTGGCAGTCACGGTCGGCGGCTGTCGGAAGGTGATGGATTTGAGAGAAAAACAAGGTGGGCGGCGCTGAATTTCACGGTTTCAATCAAAAACCTAATCAAAATTGACTTTTATCCTTTTATATAAGGACAAAAGAGTTGCCAGAATTTACAAAAATGCCCCTGGCCCCAAAATTACTATTTTACCCCTCTAAATTCAATTTTCGATTTCGAAACCCTCAATTAAAATTAAAAGAATGAAAGTTTCTTTAACTTAACACAAGGCCACCACTCCTGGGATTCCCGGTAAAACAAATAATTGAAAAAAAACAATAAAACTGACCTCGAAAATAGTGTAAAAAGTCCCTATTATCACTAGGGAAAAAGGCTCCACTCACTTTTTTCAAGTTGCTAGCTAGAGTGCAAAAGTGCATGAGTGCAGGGGAGCGGTCAACTCCCGAGGAGGAACGGAAGGAAAGTGCTCCATTCTGATGCGTGAGAAGTCGAAAAGTTGCAACGAGTCCGACTATAAGGAGTCGTGAAAGCAAATGGTGGAAGAACACCTGGTGAAAAAAGAGAAGACTAAACGAAAGGGGCTACCATCTAGCCGGTTCGAAAAGTACACCCTTAACGACGGTTCCTATAGAGCATATCTTGATGGAGATTCAAGATAAGGAGGAGCTAAAGTGGCCGAGCCAAATGAGGGCGAGATCTAACAAGGGAAATAAGGGCAAGAACTGCCTATTTCATCGGGCACGGCTACACGACTTCGGTGCTACGATATAAAGAAGTCTATAGAGTCCTTCATTCGAAGAGGACGGTTGGACAAGTACGTGGAAAAGGGTGGAAAAACGTTCGAGTCCCAAAGCAAAAAAAAAGGCGAGAAATCACCACCGCCACCAGAAATAAGAACCGTTTGAGGGGTAACTGCAGGGGAGTCCAACCAGAGTCGGAAAGAAAAAGTAAGACAAGCCAAAGGTGTGCTAAGGGCTTAGAAAGTGCAGGTAATGGCAGCAGCGAACAAGCAACTTGGCTTCACTACCGCTGAGGCTGCAGCATTACACCAGCTGCATATTGATGCTTTAGTGGTGTCCCTGACCATCTCGAACATCCGTGACAAGAGGATACTCATTGATGGAGGTAGTTCGACGGATGTACTATTGCTAAAGGCTTACAACGCCATAAAACTGGGAAGAGAAAGACTCAAGCCAAATTCGACACCCCTAGTCGAATTTGGTGCAAACACTCTAACTCATGAAAGTTCAGTCAAGCTCCCAGTAACTTTTGGCAAAGGGGGCAACATAGTCCTCTACTTCATTAAATTTCTTGGTGGTGAACGATAACTTCACCTACAACGCAATACTGGGAAGACCCACGATACATGGATTAAGGGTGATTGCGTCAACCTACCACCAGGTGATGAAGTTCCCTACTTCTATAGGGGTGGGGAAGGTACGAGGAGAATAACTATCTTTGAGGGAATGCTACCACAGAGCCCTACGGGGAGTAGTAGGGGTCACAGAGGTAAATTTGTCGAAGAGGAACCTAGACCAGGTGAGGCTGTCTAAAAGACAGCACGCGTTGAAGGTTAGCCCTCGAAAATGGATCTAGGCCCCACCTCGAGAGAAGTTAAGGGAGGCTGAGGAGAACTTACCGAATAATTGGAAGTAGTACCCTTGCTGAGTGTCACGGTCATGCTTGTCCAGGACTTGTCCAGAGCGTGTTGCCCATGGCCGTCCATGGTCGTATGCCCTGACACCTCATGTATGCTTGTCTAAGGCTTGTTGCCCATGGTCGCATGCCTTTGCAACCCCTCTTCATCATACTTTCTAGTGTAGGCTTTAAATGTCGTTGGCCCTTTGCCCTTGTCTTTTGTGTGTCGCGATATGTGTCGCGACACCCCGTATGCTTCATCGCCATTTTGATATGCAAGCCTGACACATCAAAAATGGCCCAGAATGTACTATAGGGGGTAGTGAACTCTCACCAAGTTATATGTTGAAAGCTTTGGTCTAAATTCATGTTAACTGCTCAAGGCATATAACCCTTTCAAAATGTTTTCTAAAATTCTTTTTTTAAAATGTTTTTCCTGAGATCCGAGATGAAGGTTCCCGTGAGAGCCCATTTGTGCCATCGACTTTCCGAAATTTTCCCGTGAAGCCCGTACATGCTTCAGAAAGGGCCCAACACACTCTCTTTGCCACTCAGCCAAGTACGACCGTGATAGTTTGTATTAGAGCGAAACAATTCTAAGAAAATTGCTTGGTCAATTATGTATGCTAACAAGTAACTCAGTAAGTCGCAATCCGACGGCAGGTCAAGATAGAAGAGTAGCTGCTCTACCTGGTGGAAGTCCCGGATAACGTTCGATTCTTGGAAACTCGATTGGGTGAGATTGAGGCCTAGACGAGTCAGATTGACGCGGTAGCTGGCCGCGTGGATAACATACTGGTCCAGGAGTTGATGTTGAGGGTCGAGTCCCTTAAAGAGAAAGTTTCTCGTCTCGCCGCTTTCAAGCGAGGGGACAGTTCGACGGGCTCTATTGCGCACATGGAGGAGCGTGTTGATGTCCTAGAAAACTCCCAGAAGACGATAATTCAAATGGTCACTGACCTTTTAGAGGATGTTAAGGTCGCGCTGAATTTCGTATCTGATGACACTTTTGTAGTTAGGGATAGTAATAGCAGCAGTTATTCCATATCTTTGGATATTGAAAATCAAATTTTTGAGATTGACAATGATCCTTCTTTTGTAAGTGAACTAGAAAGTTCTTTCTATAGTTTTCGGAACTCTACTTATCAAAATCATGTATCTAAGAGTGATGATTCCCACTATGATCGTTACTGACTCCTCAAAGCTCAAATTGAAGATCTAAACGGTAAACTGAACCACACCATGAAAGCGGTGGGGAATCATGGCCTAAACGAGGGCATTGTTTAGCAAAACAAGGTAAGAGTCTTGGTGCAAAACCCTTCTGTGGCGTTCGCGATGCCAAGGCTCTAGAAAATTTCATATTTGATTAGGAACAATACTTTAGAGCCACGAATACATCGTCAGACAAGTCTAAAATTACCCTGGCAACCATGCATCTAGCTTATGATGCAAAACTTTGGTGGAGATCTAGATTCATGGAAATCGAACAAGGTAGGTGTATCATCGAGTCATGGGAAAAGTTGAAGCAAGAGCTTCGATCACAATTTTTCCCCGAAAATGTTGAAATTCTATCAAGACGCAAGCTAAGAGAGCTGAAACAGATCGGCAGTATTCGAGACTACATCAAACAGTTCTCAGCATTAATGTTGGACATACGCGATATGTCCGATAAAGAAAAAGTTTCTGTTTTTTCGAAGGATGGAAGTCGTGGGCGAAATCGAAACTATACGAACAAAAAGTTCAAGACCTTTCGACTGCTTATGTGGTGGTGGAACGTCTGTACGATTTGAATGTTGATTCACCTCAAGATACAAGAAAGAATCTCGGTCCCCTGAACAACACTAAGAGCGCAACCCGCTCCCTTTCACCTAAAGACGGCGGCGGAGATAAAACAAATAGGAGGGATCGGAGACCCTTCCAACCTAGGGGAGGGTACCAAAGGCGAGGGCCATATCGACCCATAGGCTATCTCATATGCAAGGGGACAGATCGGACATTCGAGTGTCCGAAGTAAGCGGCCTTCTAACCCTTCCAAGCCACATTTGACACTGATGCTGAGACAACCACTGGATGTGCCGAATCGAGTACGCCAAAAAAAAAAAAGAAGAAGATGATAACTTTCGTATGGGAACCCTTAAGTTTTTATCTGCTCTACAAAACAAATTGGCCAATCTGAGGAGCCCTTAGAGCGTGGACTCATGTACGTTGACGCATGGGTCAATCGAAGGTCAATAAAGAGTACCATGGTCGACTCTAGAGGCACTCATAATTTTATGACTGAAAGTGAGGTCAGTCGATTAAACCTATCGTGGAACCAAGACACAGTGAGAATGAAAGTCGTCAATTCGGCCACTTTACCCATCGTGAACGTGGCTAGAAGAGCTGCATTAAAGATCGGGGATTGGGAAGGACAGGTGGACTTGATGATTGTCAAGATGGATGACTTTGATGTCGTCCTAGGGATGAAGTTCCTTCTGGAGCATAGTCATCCCGATGCCTCTTGCCAAATGCTTAGTCCTCAAGGCCTCAAGTCCAACTGTCATCCAAGCCTCTATTAAACAACCAAACGGCACAAAGATGATCTCGGCCCTTCAACTGAAAAAAGGGCTCGCTCATAACGAACGAACGTTTATGGCTATTCCAATGGTGGAAAAAGTTGTCGCCAAAGAAGTGATCCCCTACATGAATTCAACGTGTTCTAGAAAGATATCAGGATTTCATGCCCGATGCGTTGCCGAAGATTCTACCTCCCCGTCGAGGCATTGATCATAGGATCGAATTATTACAAGGGACCAAACCCCTGCCAAAAGCACCATAGGATGGGCCCTCCTGAGGGCCGAGCTTCGTGAGTAACTGGATGACCTCTTAAGCGCCAAATACATTCGGCCCATAAAAGCCCATTTTGGAGCCCAGTCCTCTTCCAGAAGAAAAAAGATGGTAGCCTTTGCCTATGAATCAACTATCGAGCCCTCAACAAGATCACTCTCCATAACAAATACCCATTACCGATCATAACTAACTTATTTGATCGCCTCCATCGTGCAAAATACTTCTCTAAATTAGACTTGCGATCGGGTTGTTACCAAGTCCGCATTGTAGAAGGGGATGAACAAAAAACGACATGTGTGACCAGATATGGGGCATTCGAGTTCCTGGTAATGCCCTTTGGTCTCACCAATGCCCCAACTACTTTCTGCACTCTCATGAATCAAGTATTCCATGAATATCTTGACAAGTTCATGGTCTACAGCTCAACCATGCAGAAACACCAGATACATCTACAACTGGTCTTTGAGAAGGTGAAGAGAAATCAGTTGTATGTTAAGAGAGAAAAATGCTCATTTTCCCAGGAACGTATGAACTTTTTAGGTCATGTGATCGAATGTGGGAAGATAGGAATAGAGGATGGAAAGATCAAGGCCATTGGAGACTGGAAGATACCGACCGCTGTCACGGAACTATGTTCCTTCCTTGGATTAGCCAATTACTATAGGCGATTCGTTGAACGATTCTTAAGACGGACTAGACCCTTGACCGATCTCTTAAAGAAAGGGCTTAAGTGGAATTTGACTCTAGAGTGCTAAACAGCTTTCGAAGACTTGAAGAAAGCCATGATGGAAGTGTCAGTCCTCGAAATTGCCGATGTTACCAAACCTTTTGAGGTGGAAACCGACGACTTCGACTTTGCTTTGGGTGGCATCCTTCTTCAAAATGGTCACCTAATAGCCTACGAGAACAGAAAACTGAATGATGCAGAAAATAGGTATGTTGCCTCCGAGAAAGAAATGTTAGTCGTGGTCCACTGTCTAAGAGCCTAGAGCAATATCTCCTAAGGGCCAAGTTTATCGTACGGACCGATAATAGTTCCATCTGCCACTTCTTCAACCAGCCCAGGTTGTCACCGAAGAAAGCTCGATGATAGGAATACCTAGTGGAATTTGATTTCCAATTTGAACATAAACCTGGGCGGGAAAATCAGGCAGCCGACGCCTTGAGTCGAAAGAGCGAACATGCGGTCCTGTGCATGTTGGCTCAACTACAAGCTAGTAGGCTTAATGGTTCTATATGGGAAAGGATACGGGAACTCCTACATAATGACCCGGCAGCTCAAAGCATCATTTTATTAGCAAAACAAGGGAAGACTCTCCAGTTTTGGGTTGAAGACGACCTCCTCTTTAAAATAGGGAACATATTGTATGTGCCCCGATCTGGAAACCTCAGAAAGGTGTTGTTGGAAGAATGCCACAATACCTTATGGGTGGGACACACAGATTGGCAAAGGATGTATGTGTTACATAAACGGGAGTATTATTGTCCGAACCTCTGTGACGATATTATGCAATTTACAAAGACTTGTCTCGTCTGTCAACAAGACAAAGTCGAAAGATAAAAAGTAGCAGGATTGCTTGAACCCCTGCTCGTGGCTACAAGACTTTTGGAGAGCGTCTCCCTTGACTTCATCACCCATCTCCCGAAGGTAGGAGAGTATGAGGCCATTGTGGTGATCATTGACCGATTTTCTAAATATGCGACCTTCGTCCCCATTCCTAGAACATGCTCTGCTGAGATGACAACTCAACTATTTTTTTAAAATGTGGTTAAGTTGTGGGGAGTCCCTGAAAGTATTGTGAGTGACCGGGATGGCCGCCTTACTGGATCATTCTGGACGGAGTTGTTTCGACTCTTAGGTTCAAATCTTAATATCTCCTCTAGCTATCACCCACAGACAGATGGTCAAACTGAGCGGTTCAATAGTATGCTCGAAGAATATATGCGCCACTTCCTCAACAGACCAGAGAGAAAAAAAACTTGATCGATATGCTCGATGTAGCTGAATTCAGCTTCAACTGTAAAAAGAGCTCATCAACAGGAAAAACCCTTTTCGAGGTAGTTTGTGGAAGACAACCTCTGATGGCCCATACCTCTGACTATCCTTATCCAGGGAAGAGCCATCAGGCATATAATTTTACGAATGAATGGAAGCAGTCTGCAGAAGTTACACGAGCTTATTTGGAGAAAGCGTCCAAACACATGAAGAAATGGGCTGACAAGAAGTGTCGACCCTTGGATTTCCAAACAGGAGACCAAGTCCTCATAAATTTAACACCGAAACAAATTTGCTTTCGAGGCAATCGAGACCAACGCCTCGTACAGCCTGCCTTCATGGATGAAGCTTCACCCGGTGATCCACGTCAGCAACTTGAAGCTGTACCATCCATACCCAGACGACACTGACCGTAACAAAGTGTCGAGACCTCAACTCATCATGAAAGATACCACGGAGAAGTAAGTGGAAGAAGTCCTACTTGAAAGAACTCGTAGAGTTGGTCGTTCAAGACATAACATCAAGAAGTTCCTTGTGAAATGGAAAGAACTCCCTGACGCTGAGATAAGTTGGGAGCGAGTCGAAAACCTGAAGTCGGTCGCGACCCAGATTGCTGATTTTGAGAATAGTTAGTTGACGGGGACGTCAACCAATTAAGTGGGGGGGGGGAGAATATTACGGTCATGCTTGTCCAGGGCGTGTTACCTATGGCCATCCATGACCGTATGCCCTGACATCTCATGTATGCTTGTCCAAGGCTTGCTGCCCATGGTCGCATGCCAGTATAACCCCTCGTCATCATGCTTTCTAGTGTAGGCTTTCCTTATATTGTTGGCCCTTGGCCCTTGTCTTTTGTGTGTCGCGACATGTGTCGCGACACCCCGTATGCTTCCTCCCCACTTTGATATGCAAGTCTGCCACATCAAAAATGGCCGAAAATGTACTATAAGGGGTAGTGAACTCCCACCAAGTTATATGTTGAAAGCTTTAGTTTAAATTCCTGTAAACTGCATGAGGCATATAACCCTTTCAAAATGTTATCTAAAATCCTTTTTTCAAAATATATTTTCCCGTGAGAGCCCATTCGTGCCACTGGCTTTCCAAATTTTTTTCGTGAAGCTTGTTCGTGTGTCAGAACAGGCCCGACATGCTCTCTTCGCCTCTCAGCAAAGTATGACCGTGATACTAAGCGACACGCAAGTCGTCAGTATGAGGAGCAGCCTAAGTCCGGAGCAATGTACGATTCTTGTAGAATTCCTATTAAGAAATGTGGACTTGTTTGCTTGGTATGCCAAGACATGTCGGGGATAGACCTAAATATCATTGTCCACCGGCTTAATGTTGACCGGGATCATAAGCCGATACGCCAAAAGTAGAGAGCATTCAATCATGAGCACAACAAGGTTATTTCCGAACAAGTAGATGGACTGCTAAAAATAAAGTTCATTCGGGAGGTACATTACCCTGAATGACTATCCAACGTTGTTCTGGTAAAGAAGCCAAACGAAAAATTGAGGATGTGCATTGACTTCACCGATTTGAATAAGGCATATTCTAAAATTAGCTTCTTATTGCCTCGCATAGACCAGTTAGTGGATTCGACGGTAGGGCATGAGCAGCTAACTTTCATGGATGCCTATTTTGGGTATAACCAAATGAGGATGCATTCCGATGATCAAGAAAAAACGTCTTTCATCACCAGTAGGGGTTTGTATTGCTACAACGTAATGTCGTTCGACCTAAAGACTGCGGGCGCAACCTATCAGAGGCTAGTCAAAAAAATATTTGCCTACTTGATTGGAAAAAACATGGAAGTCTACGTGGACGACATGCTAGTAAAAAATAAGCAGATGGAAGGCCATCAAGATGATCTGATGGAGGCCTTCAACACCTTACAACATTGCAGAATGAAGCTCAATCCAAGCAAGGGTGCTGTTGGTTTCCGTTCGGGAAAGTTACTAGGATTTCTAATACACCAAAGTGGGATGGAAGTGAACCCGAAAAAGATCCGGGTTGTACTGGAGCTAGAACCGCCCTATACGCTGAGGCAACTACAGAGCCTGAACGGGAAGTTAGCCGCCATGAGCCATTTCATAAGTCGAGCTATAGATAAGAGCCTCCCTTTCTTTAAAATTTTAAAGAATAAGAGAAAGTTCGAATGGACCCCAGAATGTGGGAAAGCCCTAGATGAACTTAAGGCCTAATTGGGCGCTGCACCCCTCCTGTGCAAGCTAGTTCTAGAAGATGACCTTTTCTTCTACTTTGCCACATCAAAGAAGGCGGTAAGCTCATACTTGATAAAGAAAAGTGATGGGTGCCAACGACCATTGTACTATCTAGTAAGGCCATGGTGGATGCGGAAACCCGTTATCTCGAAGTTGAAAAACTGGCTTTAGCACTAGTGAGAACGGCTAGGCAATTACGTCCACACTTCCAAGCTCACAAGATAGTGGTGTTGAGTAACTTCTCTTTACGCCAAGTCCTGTAGAAACCAGACGCCCCTCAGAGGTTGATCAAATGGGCAGTGGAGTTTAGTGAGTACGACATACACACTAGGCCAGACCCTCATTTAAAGGACAGGAGGTAGCTGATTTCATCGTGGAACTCACTCCACCGCTGGAGAAGTCGAAGGAAATTTGAGTTCTTTAAGATTCAAGGATGTGGACGTTTCATGTTGATGAGTTCTCAAACAACAAAGGCTATGAAGCTAGATTGCTATTGCAGTCACCTGAAGAGGATCAACTCGAGTATGCCCTGAGGTTCAACTTTCAAGCATCTAACAATGAAGCTAATACGAAGCCCTAATCGCCGGATTGTAGATGGCTATGGTGATACGGGCCAAAAAGCTCACCATCATGAGCGACTCTCACTTGATCGTTAGCCAAGCTTCGGGGGTGTCTTAGGCAGAGAAGAAGAAAATGATGGCATACGTAGAAAAGGTTAAGCATTTGCTGACATGGTTCGTAGAGGTACAAATCCAACAAGTACCTATGTCCCAAATGTCAATATCGATGCCTTGGAAAAATTAGACGCCTCCTATGAAACCGAGGTAGCAAGGACCATGCCAGTAAAGATCCTAGATAAGCCTAGCATCACCACCGAGTTACTGCACGAAATTGGCGAGACAACCCCGATTTTGCTACTGACCCCCTTCCTTGAATACTTAGTGGATGGGAAGTTACCAGACAATAAGAAGGACGCCCGACGACTTAAATTCAAGGCTTCCAATTAAGTGGTGTAGAGAGATAAGCTGTACAAGAGGGGGTATTTTTTTCCTCTCCTTAGATGTTTAGACCTTAGCGAGGCCACTTATGCTATGCAGGAAGTGCACGAGGGCGTTTATGGCAACCATGAAAGGGTAAGATCCCTAGTTAGAAAGTTAGTCATGTAAGGTTACTTTTGGCTGACCATGGCCGAAGACTCCAAGAAGTACACTCAGGTATGCTACAAGTGTCAGGGTTCGCTACCATCCAAAGACAGCAGCCCGAGGTCCTTACTAGCATTATGAGACCAGGCCATTTGTGCACTGTGGGGCAGACCTTATAAGACCATTACCAGTTGGGCGAGGCCAAGTCTAGTTCACGGTGGTAGCAGTAAATTACTTCACCATGTTGGTCGAAGCCGAGATCCTAGTAACTATCACCGAAAAGAAGGTGACTGAGTTCATCTAGAGGTGTATAGTCTGTCAATTGGAATACCTCAAACCCTTATCATTGATAATCGAAAGCAGTTCGACAACCAAGCTTTCCATAAATTGTGCTCTAAGCTGGGGATTCAACATAACTTTCATCACCAGCTCACCCACAAGGCAATGGGAAGGTGGAGGCAGTAAACAAGATCATGAAGAAGAATCTTAAGACCAAGCTCGAATGCTTGAAGGGGTCTTAGGAGGAAGAACTTCCACAAGTGTTGTGGGCGTACCGCACCACACCCAGGACGTCAACAGGCGAAACCCCCTACTCGCTAGCATTTTGGGTGGAATCAATAATTCCCGTCGAGATAGGACTTCCATCCCCGTGTAGAGAGTCTTTTGATCCAACTAAAAATTACCAGCAGCTGCTGATGAGTCTAAATCTCATGGAAGAAAGAAGGGACGCAACCCACGTAAGGGTGGCACGGTATAAAGGTCGAATTGCCAAGTACTACAACACCCAAGTCAAGGAAAATCGCTTCCAAGTTGGCGAATTAGTGTTGAGGAAGGTGATGTCGAACACCAAAGAACTCAACAGTGGAGTCTTGGGGTCAAATTGGGAAGGACCATACCAGCTCGCAAAAGTGGCACGCCCAGGCACCTACTACATTGAGGACATGGACGAGAATTAGCTTCTTCATCCTTAGAGTGCTAAACACTTGAAAAAGTACTTTCAATAAAAAGTAATTCAAGTGGTTAATGAATAAAGTAAAGTATTATTTTTCTCCTTCTTTTCAAAGCGTATCTTAATTTAAGAATAATCATGCTGTCATAAACTTAAATTAGGGGTAAACAAGATAGAGAAAAAAAATTAAGAGCTATTATTCATTCAATCTTAAAAAATATTTGGGTTACAACCTAGAGAAAAGAGAAAGTTGGCAAAGTAAATGTTCCAGAAATTAAAAACAACAAAAAGGTAGTCATTAAGGCCCCCCGGAGCTGCACTTACTGGAAGTTGGTTGGTTGAGTCCAGCTTGGGCAGGAGCTGTTCTAGCTAGAAGAGCTTGATGTCACGGTCGCACTCTTCGACTCCTGCGACGCCATGATCGCCCATACGTCGTGGCCAGCCTTAGAGGGAAAATTAAACCCCAAACTCGGATCGCCCATACTTTATGACACATCGGGTCAATAAGCGAGTTTTACCAGGCCTCGACTAAGCTTCCATCGAATACGCAACAGAAATATCTTGGTTTATGCTTAACTGCACATGCATCCATTCGGCCAACAAGATTCCAATATGAGATGGCGGCATGCCCCTCAGATATCGTGGTGAGACTCTATCCTGAAGGCAAGAGCGCAATGTCGGCACACCTATGCCGTCCGACACTATCCCCAGATTTCCATTCTAGAAGAAGACGCCCAAGAGACTCGTCTTGCAAGCGCTCGCCTATACCATGACACACACATGTGCCACAGGGTAGCTCGCTTAGGCCACAGGGCCCAGGAGTGGTGGAGAGCTGACGCTATGCCTCGCCCTATAGTACATTCTGGACTATTTTCAGTCTTTCACCCATGCATGTCTTTTTGGAGAGGAATCAATACTAGTGTGGAGCATCCATCCGATGTCTGATTGACACCAAACTTGGCGAGCTTACAGCTTAGCTTCATACGAACTTAAATCTTGAGCCTTTCATCAACACTCAATCTCGAGCCTTGAAATCGTCGGGATGGCTCGGGGCCCCATCGTGCCCCCACTAAGACTTGACACTAACACATAAACACCATCGTGACTAACTTTCTGATGCATCCAGCTGACACTGATCAACACTCTACTTGGTGTGATGGATGATGTACCGTCCTCCTCGAGTACATCACGGTTTGTCAGGACTCGGGTCATCAGAGCACATTACACGACTCTAACATCCTCCCCCACTTAATCCAGTCATTACCCTCGATGGCTTTAAACGGGGCATAACCATGCAGGTTACGATATTCACCCCTGGTTGCACTCGACATCTCCCTCTGTGACGATCCGAACTTCGACTGATTGTTGGCGGACGTACTAGCAATTCGTGCTTCAGTAGAATATGTTGAATGACATAATACTTATGGGTTATCCCATCATGGACCTTCTCGCGCCCCTTTATGGACTTGGCCAGGGCCTCACCAGATAAGTATGGCCACTTTACGCGAATTATTATTACGCCTCGGACTACCTTATCTACAGCTCTCCTTGGCCTTCACGAATAGTTGGCGAGGACTAGCAATATTGGGCTCTAGCCATCTGCCTAAACCTAGGGGAGCGCACCCCAATGCACATCTCTGAGCTTTCTTCGAAATCTAGCGCGTCTAGGCAACAAAACACTCGCAGCCGATTAACTTGTTGGCACTACTCTTCAGCCAACTTAACTGGTCGCACACTATGGCGACATAACAAAGACACTTCTGGTCTTTCAGAAGCTCACTCGAGCTTTTCACATGATCCAGCATGATGACTCCTTCATGAGCAGACGTTGGTTCTTGACAACTTGTTAGAGGTCATCCATTTGGCATACGGAATGACCCAAGGGACACTTGTCCTCAAAATTTACTTGGCCTCAGCCAAATTGTCCACCCACATGGACTTTCACTGCGCGCAACTTGGCACTTGACCGGCGCATGTCGTACTGACTTCCGGCTCTACTTATAACCATTAGCATTATCACTCTAATGATAATGGTTCTTTCAAACTATCTGTCCCACCAAGCCTATGGCAAACAAACTTGATCATTCTAAGACTAGTACGACTCCCTCACGACATGCTTGCTCAAGACACTCGCAAGTTCAAAGAGTTGGCTTCTCCCAGCTTCACATAGACACACAACTGTCCTATCGCAATGGCACTCTTGACACATATGCACTGTCTTCATTTCAACTGTCGGGTCCTTCTATCTCGACTAACTGCATGCACAAACGTAGGCTCCGATACCAAATGTCACGGTCGCACTCTTTGACTTGTGCGACACCATGATCGCCCATACGTCATGGACAGCCTTTAAGGGGAACTCAAGCCCCAAACTCGGATCGCCCATACTTTGTGACACGTCGGGTCAATAAGCGAGGTTCACCAGGCTTCGACTAAGCTTCCATCGAACACGCAGCGAAAATTTATGCTTAACTGCACACGCATGAGATGGACACCGAGATTCTAACATGAGATGGCAGCATGCCCCTCAGATATCTTGGCGAGCCTCTATCCCGAAGGCAAGGGCACAATGTCAGTACACCCGTGTCGTCCGACACTGTCCCCAGATTTCCATTCCCAAAGAAGACGCCCAAGACACTCATCTTGAAAGCGTTGGCCCACACCATGACACACGCATGTGCCACAGGGTAGCTCTCTTAGGCCACAAGGCCCAGGGGTGGTTGAGAGCTGACACCATGCCTCCCCCTATAGTACATTCTGGACAATTTTCAGTCTTTCACCCATGCATGTCTTTTTAACGAGGAATCAACACCAGCGCTGAGCGTCCATCCGATGTCTGATTGACATCAAACTTGGCGAGCTTACATCTTAGCTTCATACGAACTTAACTCTAGAGTCTTTCGTCAAAACTCAATCTCGAGGCTTGAAATTGTCGGGATGGCTCGGGGCCCCATCGTGCCCATACTAAGCCTTGACACTAACACCTTGACACTATGGTGACTAACTTTCTGATGCATCCAACTGACACTGATCAACACTCTACTTGGTGTGATGGATGATGTACCATCCTCCTCGGTCACATCACGACTTGTCAGGACGCGGGTCGTTAGAGCATATTGCACGACTCTGGCACTTGACTCATTTACAAGGTTAGCCAAGTAAGAGGGGTTCTTTAGCTTCCCTTCAACATAAGCCAACTCTCGGCGAAGGGGAGCAATAGTGGACAGGTCCTCTTGGCATGTACAGACACCAAGACTTGAGGCCGCTTCGGGAGAAGTCCAAGACTCGACTAAGGCAGCTTCGACAACTTGCTGAGCTTCTCGAGCCTGTGCCAACTCCTACTTAAGCTTATAAGAGTTAGTGGACATAGAAGAGCAGTTGTGACGTAAGTCCTAAAAAAAGTGACAAATTAGCCTACATACTTAAATAAATGTGTGGCTATAAAGAAGAGAAATACATCAAAAAGCAAAAAAGTCATCCAGTGCTGCACTTGTAGGAACTAGGCCTACCCGGTCCAGCTTGGACAGATTCGGTCCTAGCTGGAATAGCCTGAACTAGGAGGTCATTCTCAGACACACCTTGGGAGATGCGGGAATCATAAGCAATCTGAACTCAATCACTAGGAAGTCTAGACTCGAAGGCTGGCAAAGAAGGGTCAGCAACCTTTGTTGCAGTTGTGGCGTAAAAAGACTTGGAGAGAGACAAGAGGGTACCATGGCTAACCCGTTCTTTAATTTGGTCTAGCGCCCAACCGGTAGTAGCCGCGCAAAAGTTGTTCTTCAATGTTATAAAGGCAAAAGAGCCTTTCAACTAAATTGACTAAGTCAAACCCTCGAAAAGCCGAGCGATGGTAGATGAGCGTCCTTGTAAGTTCAAGCAACAAGAATTTGGACTACTTTAGCGGAAGTCCAAAGTCAGCCAACCCGACCTCAGCAACGCTTTGAGCCTCACAAGCTTGGGTCAGTCCCACTTAAATTGATTGATGCAGGAAGACTAAGAGGACTGTGTATGGCGCAAGTCCTCTAGAAGGTACCGAGAATTCGAAGCAAGGTACATAAAGGCCTGCCATTTTAAAACTACAATGAAACAGGCAGTCCTCTGAAGTAAGGTCCACCATACCATTGGTGGTTGTCCTAAAAAATAAGGAAAGAAAATCCCGACCACTAAAATAGCCTACTTGGCTGAAAAAAACCAAAGGGCAGTAGTCTCTGAAAAGGGGTCCTACTTGGTAGAAAAGAGCCAAATGGTAGTCAGTCTCTAAAAAGGGAGCCTAATTGGCTGAAAGAAGCCTACTTTGCCAAATTTCTAAAAAGAGTGCCTAAAAGGGTGACTGATACTCAAAATAATGAGCCTTCTTAGTCGCAATTTTCGAAAAAAATACCCAAGAGAGGTGAAATTCTAAAAGGAGAACCTAATTGGCCAAAAATTTGAAAACTAACTAAAAATGGTAAGTCTCTAAAAAAGAGAACCTTCTTAACAACGAACTACTCTTCAAATTTTGGTAACAATGTAATGTTGTAGGCTAAAATATCCCGAAATACTCGGACATGATTGGGACCACACCCGGTGGTTGGAAAAATGAAGGCCACCCCCCAAAGGGTGGCCAAGGCAATGCCGACCCCCCGGGGGCCGACCATATGGAGGCCTTGACCACCAACGAGTCGGCCAAGTGGAGGTCTCGACCCTAGCGGGTCGTCCAAGTCCATGTCGACCCCCCAGGGGTCGGCAAAATGGAGGCCTCGTCCCCTAAGGGGACGGCCAAGTTCTGCGCACCCTTAAGGGTAAAAAAGCGAATGCCGACCACTCGGGGGTCGGTCAAGTCTATGCCGACCCCCCCCCTGAGGGTTGACCAAATAGAGGCCATAACCCCCTAGAGGTTAATCAAGTAAGTCCGGCCCCCCTATAGGTTGGCCAAATAGAGGCCTCGACCCCAACGGGTAAATGGAGGCCGGCAAAATGGAGGTCTCGACCCTTAAGGGAACGACCAAGTCCATGTCGGCCCCTAGTGATAAGGTTATTCCAAATCCATAAGGAAGTGCTAATCTCTTTGATTCAAGGGTTCTTGCTTCATTATAAGCTTGGATATTTAGGTTGAGAATTAGGGTTGCCTTATCACCTAGTGGTCAACCAAGCCAACGCCGACCCACCGGGGTCGGCCAAATGGAGGCCAAAACCCTTATGGGGTTGGCCAAATGAAGGCCTCGACTCCCAAAAGGTGGGCCAAGTTCATGGGTCGGCAAAATGGATGCCTCAACCCCAAAGGGTCGGCCAAATGGAGGCCTCGACGCCTATGTAGTAGGCCAAGCGAATGCTGATCCCGCGAGGGTCGTCCAAATAGAGGCCACAACCCGTAAGGCTTCGGTCGAGTCCATGCCGACGCCCAAGGGATGACCTAGTAAGTTCGGCCCCTAGGGGTCGATCAAATAGAAGTCATAACCTCAGGGGGTCAACGGGGTCCATACTGACCCCCTAGGTCGGCCAAAAAAGGCCTCGACCTCCCAGGGGTCTGCTCCTGCAGCCTCGACCCTCTCAGGTCCGACAAAAGAAAGATAACACCCCATTGGGGATGAGGTGTGAAGGTCAGGACTCCCTTAGAGTCGATCGAGTCCAAGTAACGGCTGGATCCGCTAACGAAGGCCAAAAGTTACACCGAGAAGGCCAGTCCGAGTAGGTTGATCGTGGAAGTCTGGACTCCCCTATAGTCGACCGAGTCCTAGTAATGTTTAGGGATGCTACACCCCTTGGCGTCCTAGTGTTACAACTAGTAAGCCAGCCCAGTGGGTTAGTCATAAAGGTTAGAACTCTCCAGTAGACGAGTTGACCGAGTCCGAGTAACGTTAAGCGACGCTGCACGCCGCGACTTCTAGGGTTACAACGAGTAGGTCAGCCTGAGTGGGTTGATCGTGGATGTTAGGACTCTCCCCCAAGAGTCGACCTTTTCCAAGTAACGAATTGAGACGTTACACTCGTGGCGTCCCCAATTACAACGAGTAGGTGAATCCCAGTGGGTTGGTCGTGGAGGTGAGGACCTGTAAGGGTTGACCGAGTCCAAAGCCGACTTGTAAGGAGGAAGCTCGAGTAGGCTAGCCCGATTGGGTTGGTCATGGAGGTTTAGGACTTTCTTGTGGATAAGTCGACGAAGTTCAAGTAGCGCTTGGAGACGCTGCACACCCGTAGCGTCCTAGCGTTACAACGAGAGGGTTGCATCCCTAAGGGGTCGGCTGTGAAGGTGAGGACCTGCAAAGGTTGATCAAGTCCAAGTAACTGCTGAGACAAAGCCGTTACACCTCCAAAGGGTAACAACGAGGAGTTACGCCGGTATTCATTCCCGGCTTAATGATGGACGTTTCCAACGGCCGGCCATTAAGCCGCCTATAAGTGAGCTGCAGCGGTTACGAAGTCAACTGCTATAAGAAGTCAGATCATTCTCCATTTCAAGGGAGGCGAATCCTAAGCAAAACTACGCTAAGTATTCTTAACTCGTTCTAAGTTCTAAAATTCCTCTAAATTACTTTCCTAAATTCTTACTGACATAGGCATCGGGGGCCCTGTAGCTCACACCACACCGGTGTGTCCTAAAATTGTTATGTTTTGCAGACTTCTCGTCCTCGGTAATACAAATTGTACTGTGGATATCCGTTGACCATTTTTCGACATCAACATATGACAAGCAAGAAGTTGCCTCCCAGATTCATTAAACCCATTTGGTTGAGATTCCTCTTTTTATGCTCTGTTTTCTTTATTTAAATACAGGTACGGATAGAGAAGAGGATGAACCAATTTTTTTTTTTTTTTTACATGTCATTCATTTTTAACTATGGTTAAAAATATTTTAATTTATTGACTATTTTAAAACTTTTTAGAAAGTAGAAGGATCGAAACTAAACATATGAAAGTTTAAGAACTAAGATCGAAACTAAAGGACCAAAATTAAACATTTGAAAGTTGAGGGACCATAATCAAACAAACATGATAGTTAAAGGACCAAAATTGTAATTTAACCTTATTTTTTTTAATAAAAATTAGTTTATTGTTTTGATTGTTTTTGTTTTAATTATCATGTTTAACCATAGTTGAATTGATTAACTTCTCTTTTTTAATATTTTTAATGTTGAAATGTATTAAAATTGAAATTTTATTTAACTAATAAATGGAGTGAAATAAAATTTATAAATCTTTTTCATCAATTATCAAATTAAACGTCTTAATTGTTTTAATTCATTTAATTGTTTCATAAATTTATTAACTTGTTTTTATTAAATAAAAATGTTTAACAATTTAAACATATTTAGAGTGAATTTTAATTTTGGTAGTAAATTTATTTTATATATCATTATAATATTTTAAATGTGGATAAGTGAAGGAATTTACAAAAAAAATAATAGTAATAAAAACAAATAAATAATAACAACTCTTCATTCTCATTCGTGTACACTACACATGAACTTACTAACACTTTCTTTACTGCATCCCAAACACCAACTTTTACCCTCTTCCCAACCCAACGCTGTCGCAAATACATACTTACTAACACTTCACTTCCTAACTCATTCTGTCAATTCTTTTCCTTTCCTTTTCGCACTGGCCCAAAACGCCCAAAGAATTATGTGTTTATCTATTAGTTCTTGGAATCCTAAATGCTTAATTATACTAAATTAATGGTATTTTTAATTATATAGCAAAAAAAAAAAAACCAAATAAAATTCATGTGTAGAAATATTTTAAAAATATTTTTTATATTATATAAAATTGGATCTATTCATGTAAAATGTTTAAAATGTCATCGTTTAATTCAACTAATAGTTTTCAATTAGTAGTTCAATTTATAATTTTTAATTAGTTCATTGATAGAATTTAATCAATTCGTTAAAGAGTGATAAAATTGAAATTTTTGAACACACAAATGAAAATCTACTATGTAAAAATCATTTTAAGAAAATACTAAAAATTAAAATAAATGCAGGAAAACTTGTAATTGTTGTAGTAATTCTCATAACTAAGTTCATTAACTTTAAGAATATTTAATAATATAGTTTGTATCATATTATTTTTAAAGTAATAAAGAAGATTAATTACTACAAAATTGAATTGTATATTTACCACTAACTCGAAACAAATTCTATTAAAAATATCAGGCGGAGGTTAATAATTCAAATTCTTGCCTCTAATAGTTGTAATCTTAAAAAAAAAAAAAAAAAAAAAAATATTATAATTTTTTTTTTTTACAACAAAAAGAAAAATTAATAACAATAATAATGTACTAGGTGTGATGTTTAAAAGAGGACAAAATGGGGTCACGGTTAATGATGTCAGTACAAATTTAAACATTTAAAGTCAACTTTAATTTCTTCACTTTCATTATTGTGACTAATGGCACCATATAAAACTTTCAATCAATTCCATTCAAAACTTTTCTTTTTTCACTTTCTTTGCCTTTCACTACGTGGGGAATGCCTTTTTCTTACCTTCCACTACAACTAACTCTTAGCTCTCCATCAAATATACCTACATTTAATCAATTGCATTTGACTCATTATAATCATTGTTCGAAAAATAAAATTCTTATATGTTTTTCTTTGGGCAAAAAAATAATCAAAATTTTACTTTAGGTTAATCAACTTATTTATTTGTATTTATTTTTTTATTACAAATAACGCATTCATGATCATAAGTTACAATCAATCAAGATGTGTTTGGTGGAGAGATTAGGATTAAGTTAGTTAGTGTTAAGTTAAGCTGTGTGTTAAGTTAATATGGGAGATTAAGTTAATCTGTATGTGATGCACGGATTAAGTTAAGCTGGATTAAGTTAAGTTGAATGTTGTTTGTTGTAGGGAATAAGTTAAGCTAGGTATTAAGTTAAACTATGTTGATGCAGAGATTAAGTTAAGCTGAATTTTCCATATATAATTTTAATTTCATGTTTTTAAATTATTATTTTATACTAAGCAAATTATAAATGTAAAATAATGCTTCTATTATGAACGTTCATATTCAAATTGAAATTTCATATGCAATAAAATAATACTTATATGACATTAACTTCAAAATATTAGAGGAATACACCTACTTGACATAAGGAATCCAATCTTATGAGAACATAAAAAGAGTTCATATAAAACATAAGTAAAATAGTCATAGAAAAGCAAATCATATAATGTTCATAAAAAGACAACAGTTCAATGAAAATGTTGTCATCCTCTGGGTATTGTCCATCGTCAGAAAAAGGAAGAAGAGATTGGGATCAACAATTCTTGTTCAACAGGTAGTCGCAATAGTCGCGCTGATCCTTTGGAGGTACTGAAAGAAAAGCGGCAGCTTGATCGAGGTCTTTCAAAAGGATATTAATCATGACAATCCTTTCAAAAGTTGTTAATGGTGGGCTTAATCCAGGAAGAATGGCTGCTACTTTCGCCCTATTCGCTTCATTTGCCTTATCTGTCGTCGTTGGTCATTCAGCAATCTTCCGTATCTTTGTGTGTTACATATCCAACCCTACTCGCATAATATCAAGTAGCTCCTGTTGTTGTGATACCTTTTTCCTTTTCTCCTCCACAAAAGAGGTCGACCCTCTACCAGGTCCGCTGGTGGGGGTGTTCGGTTCTTCCTCTTGAACAATAAGAGGCTGAGGCCTATAATACCCTTGAGAACACCCCTCCCCCTCTCCTCCTCTTGCATGTTCCAATCCTCATCTACTATATCTGTAGCTGGGTGAAAAATATATCCACTTGATATATTTTTCCCGAATACGTAAGCTAGGTCATCGTAATGCGGGAATGGTTTATTATTCATACCCTTCGCATTCGGGTGTGTCTGAAATGGAACATATATTGTAAAATTCGTAAGTACATTCAATCTTTGTTTATACACAAGCTATTGTTACATACCTGAACCCATGCGTCGAAAATAGTGGGCTCCACCTCAATGCACTTGTATGCATCATTCTACCCGAAGCCGCTGCAAGTATTTCTAAGCATTTCGGCAATAGCTTGGTATTGGTGTTTCAAACTCTTAACCCTATAGTCAATGACCGTGGTAGAAGTGATTGGGCATCCAAGAATTATCTCTTGCATAATTCTTAGAAGTTTGTTGTGGTACTTGTTCTTGAAAGTACTGTTGTCAGATTTCCATCCCCCAACTTGCACTAGATGGATTAACGCCTGAACAAGAATACTTTTTTCTAAGACAGTCCAATTGTGACAAATGTTTCTCGCAGGTACTGCCATACTTCTACATAAAAATTGAAAAATTATTTTAATCAAAGTTTAAGAACATTCGACATTCATTATATATATGGCATTAACATAATTACACAAAAAATATATTTATACACATTCTTTCAACATACAATATACAAACAAAACATATAATATGAAGATGATTAGTCTAGGACCTAGAAGCTTCGGCGGATTCAAACATTCGTTCGGCCATGCAATCTCGAAAATATGACCACTGAGGTGATGTCTCAACGTAGTTTATGTTGGGGTGGTTGTCCATTTCAGCTTGGGTTTCAACAGGGTCAACTTCTCCTAATATTTCCAATCCAATTTTTGATCTCATCTCCCTACATATCAAATTATGTAGTAGACAACATGCCGTTATGATCTTCACTTGTACCTTCGGTGGATAGAAAGATTGATTGCATAAAATGGCCCAATGGTTTTTTAGGGCACCGAAAACTCTTTCGATTATATTCCTTGTCGATGAATGAGCTTTATTGAAAAATTCTCTCAGATTTTGTGGCGGATTACTACCCCTCCAGTCAGATAAATGCTTACGCTCTTCCTATAGGGAGCTAAAAATCCTTTGGCGTTTGGATAACCAGCATCACATAAGTAGTAGTACCCTGGATACAATGAGTAATTCAATTTTGATTCATTACTAAATTGAAGTATTATGTTCCGAATAATGTTAGTTACCATTCAGAACGTTAAATCCATTGTCACGAGATAAACATCTCTAAGTACTCTAGAGTCAATTGTTGAACCCTCTCACCCAGCTAGAAAGTAAACAAACTCTCCATTTAGAGAGCACACAGCTAAGACGTTCGTTGTGATGGAACCTTTTCTATTCCTAGAGAAGACATGTTTTTCAGTAGAAACATGTATCTCGATATGAGTACCATCCAATGCGCCAAGACAATTCTGCATGGTTTGAAAGAAAAAGAAATGAAATGTGTTTTCAAACTTAATGACTTTTGTTTACTAAGTTTTATAATGGTTACCTCAAACCATTTCCATCTACTATCAGTACATGATGCTTGAATTGGTTCAGGTTTTTTCAATAGAATCTTGTGGCAGCATATCACAGCAATAATGACACTTTGAAAGTGTCGTGATACTGTTTCACTAGACCTTGTAAAAATGCGTCGAATAACGCATTTCTTAACATCGTGGGCCATGATATGTAGAAACATGGCTACCATTTTATCAACATCAATGTACTCTGTACCGCGAAGACCACCATGAGTCCTTAACAGGTCACACAAAGTTTGAAAACAAGCACGATCCATACTAGTTGTCTCACGACAAGCTAGATCGATTTCTCTCATCAACGAGAAAATGGTCATCTGGCGGAAGTGATTTCGATAGAAAGAGGAATAATGTGGACTTTCTTCCTTAGGGTTGTAGTTCATCATCATGTTTATAGGTAGATAATTACAAAACTCATATATAATTTCTAATGAAATTGAAAATGAACTATAAGCTATACAATACTCTTAATACTAAAATTATGTATAAATGTATGTATACGAATAAAGTTGCAAGTGAACTAACAGATATTACTAATAATTCATTAGTTTGTAAGTGAACGTTATTAGTTTCTTAAATCCATGTAGTTTGCAATGAGTTATAAGCTATAGGTAAACTTTGATTTAACATCCATAAATTTTGAAAATGAATGACATCATGCAAATATATGATGAATCACTAAGTTAATGCTATTTTACTATTATTTTAGCCAACAAATATAAAAATGCAAATATTCAATATACAAATAAAAAGCATGGTTTGTATAGTTTTATAGAATTGTATGGTATTAATCTCAAAAAAAAAAAAAAGCATTAACTTAATAAAATGTATTTTTTTTATTATAAAATTGAGCCTCATAAAATGTATGTTTTGTGAGGACAAAGATGTAAAATTACAAAGATGTAAATGAATTACATCATGCAATCAAGTTGCATTTTACATCATGCAAAAATATTTTTAACATTTAGAGGTAAAAAGTAAAAAAAAAAAAAGAAATAAAATCAAATAATAATAAGATCAATATACTTATATAATTGGTTATATCTTCAAAATAGGAGTTTTATTTTATGTTATATTATTTTGAATTACAATCATGCTTGGAAGGATTACAATTATAAATACAATGATTTTCAAAAAAGTTGAAATAAAATGCGTTAAAACTTATTGATTTCTTTTTGAAAGATCTTACCAATGATCATATAATTATTTCAATTTTGTTAATATTTTCAATGAGCAAAGATTTATTATATGTATTTAGTTATTGTTATAAGTATCATTTTAGAGATTCAATGTGCATAGATTTATTTCATGTATTTAGTTATTGTTATAAGTATCATTTTAGAGATAATTAATTTGTAAACTAAAGTTGCTGATGAGAACAAGCCTAACTCAAAAGTATTATCTTCAAAGTCACACAAATTATATATATATTTGTTTCATTTTATTTCAACTATTTTAAAGTAGTTTTAAATCACTATGATAAAGGTTTCATCTGCTCGGAGTCTAAAATTAAGTTCATGTTTTGTATAATTAAATGACTTAAAAATTATGTTGATGTTTTGTATATAAAATTTGATTGATTCAATTATACCAAAATCAAAAGTGTAAGTGAATTTAAGTTTTATTTTAGGCTAAATAATGTTCAATTACTTAAAAAAGATTGATATTTTATTCTACATTCAATTTGATTCAATTACTTTAAAGTGAAATTAGAAGTGGTTGTAAGTGGGTGTGTATGTATATACACTTTTTTTTTTTTTTAATTTATGCTCATCAAAATTTGATTAATTCAATTATAGCAAACTCACGGTAGAGTTCCAGTTTTATATTTATGAGTTATAAAATATAAATATTAAGTAATGTTTTATTCAAATATAATACAGACATTCGGAAATAATACATTTTTTTGTAAACTAAGCAAAACCTCAATGTTGAAGGCTTTTCTTGATGATTAGATCTGTAGTCACCAAACAAAAAGTGTGAATAATAAAAGAAGCTCTATATCAATTATGAAGTATAAGTACTAATTATGAATTAAGTGGTAATTGCCGACTACAATTAATTAACTAAAAAAAGATCCAACCTCAAGAAATTAAAGCAATTATCATTTCTCCTTGGAGATCAATTGCTAGTCACGCTCAAGACAAGTTTTGTAAAACGAAATTAAACAGAAAAATGAAACATGAACAAAATATTTCTTATCCTTTGCATATATCAATGAAAAACTTGTCTTTTTTTTTTTTTTTAAATGAAAAATCATTTAGGCCACAAATGTTATACATGAACACAATAGAAAATGAATGTGCATTACATACGAATGGATAACAATGAACATAGAAAATAAATATACAGATGTGAGACAGGGTATATCACAAAAACTTGAACGAAAAAAAATGAACAATAAACTTGAGACAGAATGTAACATAACAAACAAAATAAACAAAAAGAAATCTATAGATTTCAAACATAATACATCACAACAACTCGAATAAAAAATTGATCAAGTGGATGTGAACTTACCGTGTTCAAGTAGACGTGAGGGTGAGAAATTGTTCCCACAAAAGAAACATATATAGGAGAAAATGAGAAGATGTTTGATATAGGGAAATAAATCATCTCTTACCATCAATTTAATGCAAATTGATTACAATTGAAGGTTAAATACAAAATCTTGCAATTTCAACTTATTTGATATAGGAAGGACAGATCTCTATTTAACGAATAAGCAATAAATTGTGGTGGTTGTTGAAAAAAAACAATAGCATAACAAAGGCATTCACTACTACAAATAAGGGAAAATGTGTCGGTCACATTTGGTGTCGGTTTTTTGGTGTCGGTCAACACTTTTAGTGTCGATCAGACCGACACCAAAGGTGACCGACAGCAATAAACCAAAAACTGACATCATTTGAGCTTAAAAAAATAGGTCAAAGTGACCTATGGTGTCGGTCAGACTGACACCAAAGGTGACCGACACTAAAAAAAAAAAGAAATCTCAAAAACCGGTCCAGTTCACCCTTAAGTTTCAGTCTGACCGACACCAAAATTCATTTTCCCCTCCCCCTCATTTTTCCTCGTTTTCTCCGACAACCTCCATTTTTCCTCCATTTTTTTCTTCAAAACCCTATCTTGTCTTCTTCTGCTTCTCCTAAAAACTCCATTTCTTCCCCTAAAAACTCTATTTCCTCCCCAAAAAACTCCATTTCTTTACTTATTCTTCTTCTTAATCGCGGCCAAAAACACTCATTTCATTTTTTTTTCTCCCATTTCATTGAAACCCTCCATTTTTCTTCTTCTTCTTCCCCAAAAAGCTCCATTTCTTTACTTCTTCTTCTTACCCGCGGCAAAAAACGCCCATTTCCTTTTTTTTTTTCTCCCTTTTCATCGAAACACTCTATTTTTCTTCTTCTTCTTCCCCAAAAACTCCATTTCTTCCTCCAAAAGCTCCATTTCTTCACGGAAAACTCCTCTACCCGCGGCTATTTCTACACATTTCAAATGTACTAATTTAATTTCATCGTTATTTTCTCTATTTTACCCGCGGCTATTTCTTTGTTGTTATCATGTATTCCATACTTTTTTATAGTGAAGTTC